>JANHGL010024257.1:0-49552 GCA_024611195.1 Ceyx melanurus
CAGCTACTTCATGCTTCCCTCCACCAACCCCATTCTGCTCTACTGCTTTTTTTTTTTTTCTGGGCGTTAAACTACTCAACAAGTTCCTGCTGACCAGGGGCAGCATCTGAGCTGGTCACTGGCACACTAAGAGAGGGTTGGGGCTGAGATCTGGCTTCTCTCCTAGACCAATGCCCAGTCATTCCTTGACTTTGTGACCTTTCACTAACGAGGAGTCTAGTGACAGGACAGAATTTGAAGTAGCATCAGCTGACACAAAAGTCACAATGAAATGACATTTAGGTGGCAAGACTCTTCAACTGTACTTGGAGCTACAGGAATGTGAAGTGTGAGCATGGAGTGGCAGGTGGGGGAGGGCTGCAGGAGCAGGATACTCAGTTCACTGACTCTCAGGTGAAATCCTGTCCCAGTTGTGTGTATAGAGAAGACTATAGGTAAGAAATCATAGGAGAGGTGGAATAAAACCAAACACTTGTGTTATGGAATCCATCTGAAGGCCCCTGACACCTGGTCTAGACAGCCCACAGAGGAAGGAAAGCTAAATTTGGCAAGGACATTATTTGTTGCAGACAATTTGCTGTGCTGCCAGCAACAAAGGCAGCCTGCAGTGCTGGCAGCACTGCTGCAGGGGAGACCTGGGTGAGAAATGGGAAAGGTGCTGAGAGGTGAAGCTCACACTGGACTGCCCCAGGACAGCTGGGGAGCTAATTGGTTTAGTGTGGGCCATCCCCACCATCTGTGGTCCTTTGGAACACCCAGTGGGAAAACACTAAACCCAAACTGTGCTGTGGGGACTGCAGAGAGTTATTGGCTTTGCTTTTTCTTGTCTGAAAAAGAACTTCAAACAGGTTGTGAAAAACAACTTGTACTTTAAAAAAAGAAAATTGTGATTCAAAAGATGAACTGCTGAGGAGGACTGACTGCAGCACTCTGCAGATCTCACAGGTTACTCACACCCTGCTGCTGGTGTAATACTGCTCAGTGGCTTCTTGTCAAGTCAAATTAAGAGAACAGAATGCAGCTAATCCAGTGGGGTCTACAGCACATCCCAGCTCTGGTGTTTTTCAGGCAAGGTAGCGTGCAAAGTGGTTTTCTCCATCTGGAGAAGTCTCACAGCTGAGGTCATAGTCTTTAGCTCTGCTAAAGCTTCCCTTCCCTCATCAATTCTCTGATGATGCTCTGTCAGGCTGGGAGGGAGGAAAACCTTCAGTCTGCAGAGGGTTCAGTGGTTCTTTTCTCTTAACAAGCCTATCAACAGAGCAAGAGTACATCTCACTGGATGAGCTGAATGCAAGTTGGAGAGGTGCAGCAGCCAGAGCCCCAGCCATGTAGGTAAAGACTCAACAAAGCCATTGTGAAGGGCAGATTTGGTCCTACCTCCTACAGGGGCAGGTTGGCTGGGTTCTTTGTCAGGAATGGCACTGAAGCACAAAAGAGATAATTGATAGGAAAACAAAGGAGCCACTTTTAGAAGTAAACTGAGAGCCCCTCACCAGCCATTTCTAATTATCTGGGATTGTGGCAGAGTTTCAGAGCCCCGAGTGTCCAACCAAGGTTTCAAAACCGATTTGGCTTCCCTGCTCCTACAGCTCAATTACATTTTTCACAGTCACAAGGGCTTTTTGAATGTGGGGAGTTAGAATCTTGTTGAAAACAGTTTAGAAAGCTCCAAAAAAAAAAAAAAAATAAAAATTGGGCTGAGCTTCATCTGGTGCCAAAAAAAACCCCAACCAAAAACAAACAACAAAACCAAACCAACAAAACACAACCGAACAACAAAGAACCACACCACAAAAACCTAAAGGCCTCTCTGTGAAGCTTCCCATTGTTCCATGTGTTTTGCTCATCCCATGCTCAGCTCCACCACACTGTAATAAGGCCTGTGGTTATTGTGATGCAGATCTGCTCCCACGCAGCACGACTGAACCCTGGATGTTCCATTCCCCATCACAGTGGGGGCTTTTTATGTTGTTTCCACTGATGAAGTTCAAAGCCCTCTTTTCTTCCCTACTGTTTTATTTCTATCTGAATTACTGTAATCTTGTTTGCTCACATGTAAAACACTTATTTTCATTGGAAGGATTTTTTTTTTCTTTTTCTTTTTCTTTTTTTTTTTAGTAACTATTTTCTGCAAACATCCTAGTGTAAGGATCAGAAAAAAAGAGTCTAAAACCAGGGTTAGAACTGTTGGGAAGTAAATGAGTAAAGGTATCAGGTTTGTTTTCCAGTATGGAACCAAGCAGTTGTCTATTTAACATAAGTAGATACGTTATGGCAAGGTTGTGTTATAGGATACTTATGTTCTATGGGAAATTAAAAGAGCAAAATTCATTTTCTTGTGCTCAGGACCAAGGCCACTGCTCAGGCTGTGGGGCTTAGGTCACTGCAGAGCTGGGATGGAAGGTGACAGCACACAGGAGAGTGACAAGACCAGCAGCACAAACACATCCCTTCAGTACTCAACCTTACAAGTTACATGTTCACGTGCAAAGGCTTCAGTGTGGGGCTGCAGCAGCACCAGGGCTGTGCAGTCACATCAACACCTAACTCCCAGCAGCAGACTGGTGTAGAGCACCTAGGAAAAGCCAGGGACTAGTCCAGCTTCAGTCCCTGCTCATCACTGATACATGAGCAGCACACAGGTGTTCTGTGGATCTTCATTGGAAGAATTCCACAAAGCAAGTGGTCAAACCCAGAAAGTTCATAGCCCAGAGTAACACTTGCCAGCTTCTGCCAGAAGGAGCACAGACCCATTTCCCCAGATAGAGGCACATTTCATATTCTAGTAGTTTAGAAGTCACAGCAAAGTGCTTCTGCTGAGGCTTCACTGCCTGGGCTCCTCAAATTCCTCATCACATCACTTCTGTGGGCTGCAGCCCAGAGTTCCCAAAGCTGGTTGTTTTCAGAGTGCTGGGGAAAGTGATCAACAGGACTGAGCCAAGGTCTCAATACAACAGAACTGTTTTACTAGAGGTGTGTTCATGTCACGACAAACAGCAGATGCTAGTCCACCCCTTAGCTCAGCTTGTACTGCACTTGGAGTGCCAAAGCATATTGAGATCACTGATAAGGGCTTTCCCAGGCTCATCTCAAAGGCAGAACACAGACTCAAGCATCCATTATATATATCATTTACCTGCTTTCCTGCTCCTCTCCCTGCAGACTCCCACTATGGCACCAACTCAGGCAACACCTGCACCACACCTGGATGTGTAACAGCAGGTAAGGTTCCTTACTTCAGTGATCATTGCAGGGGTGATGTTTTACATGCTATTAGTTCCACTGAACCTGAATAAGCAGCAGTTCAGCCTTTAAGACTGGAGGAGCTGAGTTTCCTCTTGGGCTGAACAGAAGTTGCTAATGCTGTCAAAGGCAGTAAGTACTGTGACCTCAGATACAGTTCCATGAGTAAACACTGAGCAAGAAAAACCCCTATTCTTACTTCTCTCTTGTCTACTCTGTCACCAGGAATATCATTCATAAGTGCATGTCTGCTGTCAAATGCTTCCATGCATTTTTAAGTGGAAAATAGGATCCTTTGAGTCATAATGCACGAGAATGAGTCTTATCCCCTGTAAGCAGCATAAGCAAGGCTGCCTTCTTGACAGCCTTTGGCAGTCCCAGAGACAACTGGGCAGTCTGTGGAATTCAACTCTCCAATTTTGATACCTAGCTGCTAGAATAATTCAGAATATGGACCCAACAGCTGACCCTTGCAAGGATTTCTACCAGTATGCCTGTGGGGGCTGGCTGAACAGGCACGTCATCCCAGAAACCAGCTCCAGATACAGCATCTTTGACATCCTGAGAGATGAGCTGGAGATCATCCTCAAAGGTAAGAATGATGCTACTCCACCCTTGGGCATGCACCTGCATTTAGTTTCACATCTTTTTACTGCATATTATACACAGAAATAAACTTCCAGAGAAATGGTCATTGTTTTTTGGGGTTTTTTTTTTCTCTAGTCCTTTTAATCTCTACATCTCTTACTACACCCATTTTCTGGGAACATCCTGTTCCCACTAAAATCAGCCCTAGGTGATTTGGTACTAACTTCAAAAGGAGCAAGCCAAGCTGCACACGTGCCCTTCTTCCCCACACACCTCCCATTAATAGCTCCTTAGCAGTGCTCAAGAGCACTCCAGTTTCACAGTAATTGAAACCTACTGTAACAAGTGTTTATCATAGCCCTGAATTCTCTGTGATTTCTATGAAAAGATCAAAGCTCTCCAGGGCAGAAATCTCACCACAATGGTTCCTTTCCCAGGTGTGCTGGAGACTTCAGATCAAGGGGATCGAGGGGCATTTCAGAAAGCTAAAATACTTTACAAGTCCTGCATGAATGAGAGTGAGTCTCTTCTTGTTCCATTGATTCTCTTGTTCCACACCAAATGTACAAAGCACCAATGTACTTTTCACCAAAGATCTAGTTGATACCCATCTAACCTGCATGGCCTTGCCTGGAAAGATAGTCTTCAGGTGGATTAAAATGCCTTGGAACATCAGTAAGGCTTAATATACACATTCTGAATATGTTCCCTTCTGAATGCAAAAGCCTGTCCCACTTCATGCTTTCCAAACCAGTCAAAAGCAGGAGTGGAGTCAATAAGAGTCTTTTCATTGCTGCTGTGAAGACAAATGTAGGGCACAGAGGATTTCATGGTATCTCTTATTTCCTGCTATGACACATTCATTCTCGAATTTAAACTGTTAGGCACAGTACCTGTCTTTCTTCTTCCTCCCTCCTCATAAAACAATATATTATTTGTTTTTCCTCTCTCAGGTCTTATAGAGCAACGAGATTCACTGCCTCTGCTAGAGGCCTTAACGATGGTTGGAGATTGGCCAGTGGCTTCTGCAGACTGGAATAAGACCAAAGGTAATGCTGAGACTGCAGCACTGTGAAGCCAGAATTAGTTACTGCACTCAGGAGGCTGCTGTCATTGAAACTCTGCTTTAACTTCTTCATAAGCAAATTCACAATCTCTAAAAAAACCTATTTAGCACTCAGTGACCTGTACAAATAAGGTATAAGCCTAGAAATAAGGTGACATAAATTTAATACCCATATTCTAACAGTGTACAAGACAGAAACCTAAAGGACCAACATGAATAATGAAAACAAAAGCAGTATAACCAAGATAGCTGTGTTCTAATGCTTGCATGTTAATTAGGGTGGGAAGCATAACTGCCTAACTTGGCAAAGTCTGGGTGATTTTTATATATATATATATTATATATATATGTAATTGCCTATGCACAGTATAAATAATTTACTGATTCCTTTGTATCAGACAAGGCCAGTAAGAACAGCCTAGACATTTCTAGCCACTGGAGGAATATCCTGTACAAATATTCTTTCACCATGTCCCATCTAGTTCTAACCAATTTCAGCAATAAACTTGCAAACTATACAGCAAAACCAGTCCTGACACACATCAATCATCTATATTTTCACTTTTATCTCCTAGAGCCAACATGGAGCATGGAAGAAAATCTCTCCATAATGAACTCCAGATTTAACAAACGTGTCCTCATTGACATGTTTGTGTGGAATGATGACAGGGATTCCAGCAGACACATCATTTATGTAAGGAAAAAAAATACAACTGCAGGGAATTGTCTATAAGCCAGAATCATAAAGGGTAGTTTTTTACACTGCATAAGATTGGCTTCCTATAAATCAGCAGTACTGTCAAAGTATCTGCAACAGTTCTGTACCACAAGTGGCAGATCTGTCTCAAGGGTCCTATTGAGAAACATTTTATGGCAGCATAATTTTTGTTTCAGTTAAAGGAATAAAAATCAATGGACCTTTGCTGATTTACACCACTGAAGGGTTGCAAATTCTTATCATTTGCAAAATGATGGTGAGGTTTAATATATATCAGGAAAACATGGTTTTGAAACAAGTAAATATTTCAGAGTTGATTTGTGTATGCTTTGCATGAAGCCTGGCCCTCAAGTAAAGCAGCTTCTTTTCCAAGTTGCTTAAATTTATTCAATGATTACTGAAAGATTTTGCTTAATAACCCACCCTAAGTGGGGCAGAGGGGGTATCCTGCTCTTATCTAGAAATCCAGAGACAGAAGTTGTACCTTCCATCTCACCCCAGTCCCTAGAAAGCTAAAGCTGTTTGTAAGAGGGTACTAGTATCAGTCCAAGGTGGGAAGGATGGCACACACAGAATTTCACATTGCCTGGAGTGAAGGATGGACAGCCCCAGTTCCTGTTCATCACTAAAAGAAATGTATCATTGCCTTCAGATTGACCAGCCAAGCTTGGGAATGCCTTCCAGGGATTACTACTTCAATGGGGGCAACTATCAAAGAGTAAGTATACCTTCTAATTTACCTGCTTATTTGCAACCAAAGCAACTTTATTACTTATCCCTGTGTCTTGGAAAACTCAAATCTGAGTCTTCCTGTTGTGTAACAGTCAGACTGTGACATTCACTGCTGTATGTGGTGCTCATTGTGTTCTACATGGAGCAGCAAGAGCTATATTAAATGGAACAGATACTGAGGTGGTAAGAATCTGCTGCCACTTACTCCTCCCTTTCCCCAGAACTACATGGAAATTGTAAGATATTATTTCCTAGACACTTTTCTCTGGCAGTGCTCAGAGCAAAAACATAAATAGCCATTTATATGCAAATACATAAAAAGCCATTGCAAGCATAGCCAGATATCAGTTTAAGATGAAAATACTGCTTTAGTACATTATTTTCCTCTTTTATGTCACACTAACAAAGAGTCCTTGCAGCCTAACATCAAACTAATTTTGCTAACATGAGTGGAAGGGAATAGAGAGGGACAACAATCAGCATTTTAGACTCTTTTGTCTGGTGGTTCTAAAGGCAGATGAAAACATCAGTGAGACAGTTTTCTTACTTCAGTGTACTTGACCATATTCCCATAGAGAACAGAATCTAAAATACAACAGTCCTATGAAGTTTTTATGGGGTTGTTTCCACTCCTCCTGGACACCTTTATATGCTGCCAACTTGTGTTAGTTAATCTGTCTCATGATACAAAACAACTCCATGCAGTTGTGTAGAGAACTGCAGATAGCTGCTGGAACTAGGATTGTTCTGCAGCTTTCACCTAGGTAGCAGCAGTTACAGTAGAGAAGAGGGATATTTGTGCATTGCTGTATGAAAGCCAGACTTAGACTAACTTGTAGGAGGTAGAAAATCAGGTACAATACAGAGATGATCCTAAATTAGCAAAAGAAAACCAGTACTGCTTAATACAGATTTAATTTGAAGCTTTAAAGAAGAAAGGCTAAAGCTGTGCTTTTAATCTTAATGAATAAGGAGGAGACACAACCCCTTTTTATTTGCTATTTACCAGCTCACTTCCCACAGACAATGAACTCAAGTGATGACCCAAACTCCCCCTGTGCTTAGTCCAGCATCTTTTGGCAAAACTCCTGCTGAGGCCTGGGGGAGTCTGGCCTGATTAAGGCCTCAGCATTTGGCCTAAAAACACAAATCAGCATCATGTAAGTGCCCAGACTCAATTTCACACCAGTTACTGTATTTATCTGGTTTCCAAGATCTATGGAGGAAAAGTTTGCAAGAGCGGCAGGTAGCACTGAGCTTTCCTGCATTCCCCAGTACTCCCTCAGCAGCCAGAAAGCTTCTCAAAGTCCAGAGACACGAATCACAGCTCTACCCTCCCATCAGAGACAAAGGTGTCACTGGAACCACCCGAGACAGAGCTTTTCCTCCAGGCAGCACAGGCAGATTGATGGTGGTACTCTCACAGAACTGCTTTCCTTCAGGCAGATTGATGGTGGTACTCTCACAGAACTGACACATTGCCTGTTTTCCCACCCAGGATCATCCTTCCCCAAGCACAGATCATGCTCACTGCATGAGGAGCAGCTCTTAGCACAACAGAGAGCATTCCAGGGATAACTGAGGTCCTTGGTATTGCTACAGTATCTGGTGTAGTAGGAATATATAGAAGAAAATGGAGTGGGGATGGTTGTGTTGGAGACAAGGGCATAAGCTTTGGTCCCTGAGCCCAACTCTCATCACACACTCTAAACCTGCAGTAACAGAAGTATGAAAGGCTGAGAGACTGAGACTTTTTAGTTTGGAGAGGAGAAGACTGAGAAGGAATCTAATCAATGTCTTTAGATTCATATGGGCTGGGGATCAAGAAGTCAGGGACTACCTCTTTGCACCTGTGCTCTGTGACAGTACAAGCAGCAATGGATTCAATCTCCAGCACAGGGAGTTCCACCTCAACATGAAGAAGAACTTCTTTATACTGTGAGAGTTACTGGAACAGACTCCCCAGAGAGGCTGGGGAGGCTCCTTCTCTGGAGACTTTCCTGTCTGGGTGTATTTCAGCCTGATCTGCTCTAGCTCTGCCCTGCTCTGGCAAGGGGCTTGGACTCGATCTTTGGAGGTCCCTTCCATCCCCTACCATTCAGGGATTCCATGATTCTGGGAATGGTTTGCTGAATGAGAAATGGTAGCCAGCAAACCTGCTCTTCAGACCTGTTTCTTGTGTGCAGGTGAGAGAAGCCTACCTGCAGTTCATGATCACCATTGCCAAAATGATCCGGGAAGACAAGAACGTGTCTAAAGATGATTCCTTTGTCCAAGAGGAAATGGTGAAAGTCATGGAGCTTGAAACAGAGATTGCAAATGTGAGTACAGCAACTGAGGATGTCTCAGGATGTTGGAGGGGGGCAAGGTCTGAGGGAGAGCCTCTTGCTGGTTTGTGCAGCAGTTTTCAGCACAGCAGAAAACTCCTGGCCTAGGGGGGGAGCAGTGTCCTGAGCAGCCCAGAATGTGGGCTGCTTAATTACCATTATAGGAATTAACATTAATTACCATTAGAGGAATGAGAGCCTCTGTGTGTATAGTCACATCTACTGCACACACTGCTACTGTGCCAGCTCCAGGCATAGCCAGGTTTAGCTTTGAGAGCTGCCTAAAGTGGAACCTGCTAAACATAATGCTAAACACACACTGATAACACTAGGGGGGACCTGAGCTCCTGTACTGAAATGTAGAAAGCAGCACTGGGCACCATCAAATGATCTTTCTCTTCCAAAATAAACTGGTTTATTGCATATTATTTGGGTGTGTATATGTGCAGGTGCATGCATGTGATTTCAGCCATTGACACTTATGTCAGTTGATTCCAGTAATAACCTTGTGAATGTCTTCAGGCAACTACCCCAGCAGAAGAAAGACATGATGTAACCTTGTTGTACAACAAAATGACCCTAAAAGAGCTACAGGAAAAGTTTGCATTGAATGTAAGTGTTTAATAAGCAGCCTCATTTTCTGCCTCCTCTTTTTACCATGCCAGTTAGAAATGGCATTGTGAATATTTCAGTGATGCAAACAAGGTATAGAATGGTTACCATTATTAATTTTCAGTCTCTTAAAAAGCATTTTTCTACTTAACAACACTGCAAGTGCATTTAGTACCATAGACTAGAAAGTCCAGACAGTTCCTAAGGCACCTAAACACCTGCCACTGGTACATGTCTTTCTGTCTGCCTAGGAATTTAACTGGACCCTCTTCATCCAAGGTGTCATGTCTTCAGTAAGCGTGCAGGTTGACCCAGAAGAAGAGGTGGTTATTTATGGCATACCCTATCTGCAAGAGCTGAAAGCAATCATCTCAAAGTACTCAGCAAGGTAAAGGAACTGGAGAACATCCACAAGTCACAGAAGTATCCTGGAACTGTAATTTATTGAGCCCATTTGCTAGTTCTGATAGGGCTTCTGAGAAAAGGGGCAGCACTTCACTATAAAACATGGGTCTTGTAAGGTGCTGGGGTCCCAAAGTGCTGTGGTACTGGGGGTCTCACCTGCTCAGAAAAGGTTAAGTGGGAAGAAAAAAAAACCAAAACAATTCCCCATTTTAGCTCTTGTTACACTCTAGAAGGTAAAAAAAAAAAAAAAAAAAAAAAGCAAATTAATCCCTGAAGTAACATGTTTGTAGTGCTGAGTCTGCTCTCCAGTTAACCAGCCCGGTAAACAAGAGCAGGCACTTGCAGATGCCCTGAAAGATGACCAGCAGCAGTCAGTTGCTTTCCTACCTCCCTGCAGGATTAAGATCCCCCTCTGACCATCTGCACAGGCATTGCTTTCAACAGTGGATTAATCCCAGCTTTGCTTTCCCACACAGCACCATCCAGAACTACCTCATCTGGAGACTGGTGCTCGACCGGGTCAGCAGCCTGAGCCGGCGCTTCAAGGATGCTCGAGCCAGCTACAGGAAGGTACTGCCCCTCTGCCCAGGGACACCACGGAGCTGGCAGAGTCCTGCCCTCACCCAGAGGACAGTATTGTGCCATATAATCCCCCAAGAGATCCAAGAGCAGAGAGTACAGCAGCAGAAAGCTCTTCCCGAGGTCCCTCTCTGCAGGCAGTGGCTCAGGAGGGCTGTGAGGGTGACTGTGGGGGTGTTGGGGGCTCTGTACATCACCCCACTGGAGAGAGGGCTGTGAGGGTGACTGTGGGGGTGTGTGGCTGTGTTGCAGGCTCTGTATGGCACCACTCTGGAGGAGGCTCGCTGGAGGGAGTGTGTCAGCTATGTCAACAGCAACATGGAGAGTGCCCTGGGGGCCATGTACGTCAGGGAGACATTTGCTGGTGAGAGCAAGAGGATGGTATGTAGATCACCCTTCCTATACTATGTCTACAGCACCCATTCCCCATCATCTGATCTCCCAGACTAGTTGATCCCTTAAAGGTACTCATCAGCCATGAGTCAGGAGGCATAAGAACTCATTTATGATGCTCTTTTAAATACCAAGTACCATGCTTTAGAGCACGGAATGTAGGGATGTTTCCACTAGGAAACTTTTCACCCTCCTTGGCTGTGCCTGGGAAAACCAGCATGTACAGGATTAATTTCTCACTGCCTCTCTTTTAGGTCCGAGATCTGATAGATAAGATTCGTGAAGTGTTCATCGAGACTTTAGATGAGTTGCAGTGGATGGATGAGGCATCTAAAGAGAAAGCTCGTGAGAAGGTCAGAGATAACAAGGAACTTTAATATTCCATCTAGAATATGATGTGTGATTTTATAGCATCACTATTCCCAGCTCCTCTAAAAGCAAGAGGAAAAAGTGTTGATGTTCACAATTCTGCTGCCCATTAACCTACTGCATTGTCCTTTTGAATCCTGTCAGCAACTGCTCCAGTAGCAGGGGAAAGAGAGGGGGAAAAAACCCAGTAAATAAGGGTTAAGCCCAATCAGGTGGTGCTGTAGAGTCTGCAAGTTAATCATATTGGTGGGATAACAGGAGATGAGTGGAAGGCCCTATGTTCCAGGGTAAAAAAAAACCCTGACTAGACAATAGGTGCATTTGAATAAATATTTGCACCCCATTTCTCAAATGGGTGGACAATAGCAATAAAGTATTTGAAATATTTTATGCATTGAAACTTTAATTAAAAAAATCCAAAAGAAATAATACACCAACAAAACACACAATTAAGGGGAAACATTAAACTCTTTTCTTCTAGGCAATGGCAATTAAAGAACAAATTGGCTATCCAGATTATATCTTGGAAGATCAGAATGAAAAACTGGATCAGGAATATGCCAATGTAAGTATGCTGGGCACACCTTGACAGAACAGCCTACACTTCTTTTCTTGCCACACTTAACACATGTGCAGCTGTCAACCCAAGGGACTGGGCAGCATAAAAACCTGATTGTGTTGAACACCTTAATAACCAAAATCCCTGCAAAGCAGGAGCTATGAATTGATGCCTTGTTATCAAAGCACTTTGAGAAGCTACACCAAGTAATGTGAGGAACTCCTGTTCCCCCAAGGCTTACTAATACTTGGATATCTGCTTCTTTAGCTCAACTTCAGTGAACACAGTTACTTTGAAAACATTCTGGAAAACCTGAGAGCTGGAGCCCAGAAGAGCCTGAAAAAGCTTCGTGAGAGAGTTGACCAGGATATGTAAGTTCCCAGACCTCATGCTACAGACAAATTCTGAAGTGATGTTCGTGTTTAAGTCACATGCTATTGATAGCTGAGAATGCTGCTGTCTGAAATCTTACAGTTACTTTCTGGAGTTAAACAAGTAGCTCATTGTCTCTGCTGGTAGAAATTAATCCAGGTCTCTTGCAATGTCTCTAATCCTTCATCAGGTTGCTTCACATTCAGATATTACATTGAAAGTACTTAACACAATAGCAGTACCTCAAGCTTTGCCTTATATGCAGCCAACTTTTAACAATAAAAAGAATGTCTTAAAATAATGAACCACTACTAATGCCAAGTGCAACCTTTCTTTCCAGATGGATAATTGGAGCTGCAGTGGTCAATGCCTTCTACTCCCCCAACCGTAACCAGATAGGTGGGTTTGCACCAGCCTTGCACAGCCACGGGGAACTAACTGGGCAGGTTTTGCCCCTCTTCTCACAGAATGTCAGGGGTTGGAAGGGACTAGAAAGCATCTAGTCCAACCCCCCTGCCAGAGCAGGGTCACCTAGACCAAGTCACCCAGAAACACTCCCAGGCTGACCTTTCTTATTCTTAGCAGATAATCTACAGACTTAAGACCCTGTGAACCTGCCCAGCTCCCCACGCTCCCTGAGCTGGTGCAAGTGGCCACAAGTCCAGGTTAAAACTGCAGATGCTCTGTGTTGATTTCTGAGCACCTCAAACAGGAGAGACACCACATCCTTTCTACTAATAGTACTTACTCAAATTCCCAGAGTGCTGGGAAGATCCAAGAACTGACAAATACCACAAGAGAAAAAATCCTTGTCTCTTTTAGACCACAAAACAACCATATCCCTCTCACAGGGCACAGGCCAGAAATGGAAAAACAACCAAACCAACCATCACAAAGGAAAACAGATAGTTGCTAAAAGCAGAAACATCCAAAGCACACATATTTAGCCCTCCAAAAATAACTGTTTTCCACTTGTGTATCTTCCACTTACCTCCATATCATGGGTGCAGGAAAAGCTGGCCAGTCCTTCAGCCACAGCCAGGTACTCCCCAGTATAGTAACACACCCCACCTCCCTGCAGCTCCCTATATATACTGATCCTGATCAGCTGGGAGGCAGCTTTCCAGGCAGGGAACTCAGGTCTTAAAGAAGGCTGGTTCTTCTACAACTTTGCCCTGATCAATGATAAGGAAGTAAGTGGTTTAAGTAACTTGGGAGATGAATATACAAGCCAAAACTCCAAGCACAGCTACCCACAGTAGTGTAGATGTCAGTTAAATCCTGTTTCTTCCTCTCACTAGTTTGAGGAAAATAATTTCCCATGCTATTTTCAGTTCCCTGATTTTCTTTTAAGTATTTCTCCCCAGAACTGTAGGGATAAAACCTCTGTGTCATTAAAGGTTTTTGTCTGTAAATTAAATATTTGCTATATAATGTCAATATTTCACCTCTTAAGAAGTATCTCATTAGAATGAATCATTTGCAGTCTTAATTCCTCCAGAAGTGCAGATGCTTTTCACTTTACATAGATCAGTTGAAGATTAAATCCCATTGATTGTAGATAAGGTTTTTGCCAGTAGCCTGCTACTGCCCCCTCACCCCACTCCAGACTGCTGTCCAAGTGCACTCAGTGTCTGCAGGAATTACCCTGTGGATGTTTTACACACCAAATATTGTCAGTAAATCAGCATGTCATTGCCAGCCTTTCTTTAACAGAAATAAAGCAATAAACCATCCATTAGTTGCCCTGGAAAATGGCTCTAAAATACAAACTGTGCCTGTCTCTGGGGGCAGTTACCAAACATTTTGTTCTTGCTGCAGCAGACACTGGCCAAATGAGGCTAAAGCTGCAGTGCAAGTGATGCCTGTTTTCAAACCAGGCAGCAGTGTCACTGCAGATGTGCTAAATGGAACCTTCATTAGCCTCTCATTTGCCATTTATCAAGAGAAGAGCAATGTCACATGAGGAGGCATCATGTTGTTTCTAATCATTTTATGGCCCTTCCTGATCCTCAAACCAAGCAAACAATCTGTCTGCAAAGTATTCCCCAAACCCAGGTACCTCAGCACCTCCCTCTCTCTCCCCCTCTCCACAGTTTTTCCTGCTGGGATTCTGCAGCCCCCATTCTTCAGCAAGCAGCAGCCACAGGCCCTGAACTTTGGAGGCATTGGGATGGTGATTGGACATGAAATCACTCACGGCTTTGATGACAATGGTGAGGAGATCACTTAGAAATGTTATTTGTTCATGAGTTAAGCAGAGGATATCAGAAGTAAGCAGATGTTAAATCAGTGCCAGTTCTCAGGAAAAGCTGTTCCTTTTAAGCAGCACCAGCAGATGCACCAGCTGCTGGAGTCAAATGGAATCTGAGCTGCATTCCTGGGACAGAAGAGCTGTCAGCAGTGCCTCAGAGTCAGGGGGACTTGAAACACTAAAAGAAATGGACTTGGTTATCTTTCCAGAATGTGTTAAATAGTTTAGGGCAAAAACTCTCTTCTGATACCATAAGCCAGTAAATTCTTATACATGGGGTTTCTTCAATATGTCTTTTAATGCTAATTAAGTTGTGCAGCACACAATATAGGCTCAGGAATCTGGCTCTCCAGAGAAGCAGCAGCAGTGTGCTTGGGCAGAGCTGAGAACACAAACAGAACTGCAACCCCAGCTTTCTCCTGCTGTGGAAAGGTGATTAGTGCTCTAACCTCAGTTCTGACATGTGGACACACAGAACAAGCACCTTGGACACCTCAGAGGTGGAGGAAAGTTTTGTTATGTGATGTCTGCATAATCCAATTTGAAATAAAACTTAGTGCTGTAGCTGAAGTCAGGGCTGCAAATGGATGAGGAGATCATGAAATAATAGAAGACAGAAGGTACCACAACAGGTCCAGAGCAGAATGGGCTGAGCCAAGCCCATTTCTCATAAAGCTTCATAGCACAGAGAATCAGAGAACTGTTCAGGTTGGACAAGACTTTCAAGATCACTGACTCCAACCATTAACCAGCACTGCCAGGTCACCACTAAACCATGGCCCCTTTCTGAACCTAAACCAAAGGAGGAGAGAGGGGAGGAAGAGCAGCTCTGCCATGAAACACATCCTGGTGCTACACTGGAAGAGCAGTTGCTCACACAGTCCTGCTCAAAACTTCCCTCTTTTCTTGGGAATTTCCTACAGGGAGGAATTTTGATAAAGATGGAAATATGTTTGACTGGTGGAGCAATTTCTCTGCTATGCATTTCAAGGAGCAGTCTCGTTGCATGATCTATCAGTATGGGAACTACACCTGGGATCTTGCTGGAGGACAGAACGTGAGTAAAACCCACCTGCTGGTGGTTATACAGAAAAAGAATTCCTGCAAATATAAAGGTCATACCCCACATACTACAAGCTAATTGTTCTGGAAACAAGGTTGTTTCTTGAAAACTGGGGATACTGGTGTAGCCTAGAAAACCAGCAATACCTGTGTGCAGTGGTGCTGGTGGTGAACTGGGTCCCTGTGTGCTTCTGCTGACAGACCCTCTGAGGTGTTTCCTGCAGCCTGGTGTCTGCTCCTCTTATCTTGCAGTCCCACCAGTGCCCAGCAGCCTGTATCCTGGTGAGGGTTTATTCCTGCACATTCTCTCAATTCTGACCTGCAGCTATTGCCCTTTTACTTTTTAATTTTCATTCTCTCCTTTATCTGCCCTGGCACAGTCACTGCTGCTTTCTGTCCCATCTATCCTGATGTACAACTGTGCTTCAGCTCATGGCTTTTAGGGCTGCTAATGGTACTGACTGGTGGGTAAATACATGATTTCTCTTTTACAGGTCAGTGGAATAAGCACTTTAGGAGAAAATATTGCAGATAATGGAGGAGTCCGACAGGCTTATAAGGTAACTGAAATACACTGTGAGTACCTTTACCCTGGGATTCAGCCATGGAGTTACCTAGTCTGTCACAAAATTAACATGTTATTACCATATTCAAAACCTCAAAGCCTCACTTATGGACCTAGAAGCCTCTGTCTCCATCACTGCAGCAGTGCTGTAGGATTGCTGCTGTTCTTGCACCCAGGAGCAGACCACCCAGCTCTCCTGGCTGCACTTTGAGATGCCACAGGGCTCACCCTGCCTGCTTGTGTCACGGGTGAACGTGTCAGTGGGCATCAATAGGCCTGGTATCAGCCAGGAAAAGGTGAAGCCCCCTCCTCTTTCTAAAGCCCTTTGTTCTGAAAACAGCAGCTACAACTTCAAACAGCTTGTCCCATGGCAACAGAAGGCTAATTTCTTGGCAACACAGGTTGGTGGTGTTATGAGGCTGAACAAATGTTTTTTTCCAAGTTTGTTTCTCTCACGGTTTTCATCTTTGATCTCTAAAGTGACTCGTCAGGTAGGACATGAAGAGAATAGATGGAAATACCACCTCCTTCCCAAGAGGGATACAGAGTGTATCTGCCAAAATACCTGGCTTGAAAAGCCCAGCTCCTTTTGTTGCTTTCTTTGTGTTTTAGAAGCTTTAGGAAAAGAACACAAAGAAGTCCCTCCTTCCTCGCTGCTCTTTATTTCCCATGCAGCTGGAAAGCAGGATAGGAATGGACAATTGATTATCTCAGCAGTCACAAGGTAAAGGGGCTGCTTCAGCCAGGCAGGTATTTCAAAGGAAGAGAAATGAGGCTGATTTTTCAGAGGACCACCTCCATACTCTGGGTGAAAAATGATTTTGTTCAGGATGGATTTATCAGTTATAAACACCCTTGCTATCACCTTATCTCTCCTGCTCTACCCAGGGAAGTTGGCCTCCACACTCAGGGAAGTCCAGTATCTTTAACCCTCCAGGTTTCCAAGCCATGGCTTTGGGCAGGAGCAGGGTAGTTATCAGCACAAAGGCTCCTTCCAGGCAGAGCTCAGGTGTGAGCACAGAATGTTCTTTTCTACCAATAACCCCAACAGATGGCACAGTGAAACTTCTGCTCCCTGGTGCTTTGAATATGGGAACAGCTAAGGGTGTTTATAGAAGAACATCCTGAATCTTCAGAAATCTAAAGTGACAGTTCTGAGGGATACCATTAAAATTAACTGCTTTGTTAAAGTGAATATCTACTCAGTTCTAAAAGCTGATCCAAATGTGGAAGAGTCGTGTGGTATGACATAAACCACCTGGATCCTCTGATTTCTCTGCTGCTGAATGTATTTTTACCCTCAGCTCTCTACCTTTGATGTTTTCTGTGCTTTGGTACCATCTCAGCAACTAGGAGGATAAGGTAATAGAACGTTTGGAATTAAGCAGCATGAGGACACATTAACTTGTCTCCATTATGTCAATATACCTAAAAAAAGAAAATTGGCCAATTAATGTGTAACAATAACAGGTAATGGATTTAACACTGAGCAAGGTTATTATCTGTTATTTTATGAGCAGTTACCTGAAGAGATAAAAACCATCACCACAGAACTGCTGGAGAAGACTTAACACTTTATTTCCAGATACAAATTCCTATTAAAAAAGCCAGTGAGAGCTAATGGTTTCCCTTCACACTGGGCACAGGACCTCTGTAGCATTAGGGATTTAATGCAGAGCACCAGTTACAGCTAAACACACTACCAGTGCCACTCTGGGCTCACTTTCTCCCTGAGACACAAGAGCAAACTGAGGGCCCAGGGGGGCAGTGGCAGCTGAAGTCACAGTGTGTGTGGTGACAGCTTTTCAGAGAGCATGTTGGGTTCCTATACATTGTGACTACAATCTCTCACCCCAGAATAACATCCAGAATGCCCATTGTGCCAGAACAGGCCATCCTGCTGCTCCTCACATGAACTCTCTCATCATTTCTAGGCCTACTTAAAATGGCTGGAACGGGAAGGGAAGGAGCCAAAGTTACCTGGACTGAATCTGTCCCACAAACAGCTTTTCTTCCTCAACTTTGCCCAGGTAAAAACACTCAGATGCAGTCACTACATGCTGCATGAAAGCATAAATGAGGTTATCTCAAAGGTTAGAAAGAAAATCAGCCCAAAGCTCCACCTGGTTAGTGATTCACCACTGACTGCACTCATCAAATTGTGCTCCAGACAGGTGTGAAAAAGATGGTTTGGGGATTAAAGAGTTTTCAGTACCTTCTGTGAGGACGCTACTGAAACCTGCTGGAGTGAAGAGACAGAAACAGGGCATCTACCAAGCATCAGGTCTTAATCCAAGAACTTGATAGAAACTAATTAGTGAATAATTTTATCTATCCTGGCTCCAATTATATGGTAACAAACAGGGATGACTCTTAGGAAAAACTTTGAAAAACAGTCCCCAAAAGGAATTCCCTGACCCACTAATTATGAATCCTCCTTGTCTAGGTTTGGTGTGGCTCCTACAGACCAGAATACGCCAGCCAGTCCATAAAGACAGATGTTCACAGCCCTCTGAAATACAGGTGGGTTTTACTAGCCCAGGTACTAAGGGATGAGTTGGTTCAACCCCTTCCCCCAGCACAGCACAGGAGGAGGGAGTGGCTCGTAGCCAGCAGCTGTATTCTAACAGACAAGGTAAATTCAGACTAACTTTCAGGATATTACACAGCTGAAGAGCACATTCTGCACCCAGCCTGGGGAATTTGCTGTTCTCTAGAGGATGGTCCAGAACCCAGACCTGCTTGTTCTGGCAGTTCACTTGCCAGATTAGCTGTGTCTGTCTCACAGAAAGCTTCCCACACACCGAGCCTGTAACTGAGTTATGAGACACTAAATCACTTTATGGACATGCCTTTCTGTTTCCCAGTGACAACCTCCATGCGCTGTATCCATCTAAGTTCCTGCTCTTTGTCTAGGGTGATGGGATCTTTGCAGAACTTTGAAGAGTTCTCAGAGGTGTTCCACTGTAAAAAAGGCACAGCCATGCATCCCGCAGAGAAGTGCAGGGTGTGGTAACCAGGAAGAACACTGGTGACACCCCAACCTGTTCCTGCCACTGCTGTGCCTGATCTTCTCCCACTCAGTCCCAGCTGAGGCCACTAGAGGAGTCAGCACTGGAGCTCCCACAGTCCTGAGGGGACACACACCAAGGACCCTGGGGACCAAGGGGCTGTGCTGGGAGCCACAGTGAGCACCAAAACAGAAACGACTGTTCAGTGACATCCTGACTGTTATGAACACACTGCATCAGGGTTACAAAGACTAGTTCTTCAATAAAAAACAAAACCAACAGACATCTCTCTATCTATTTTTCAGCAAAGAACAGTAATTTTAGCCCGTCTTACAAGTACACCCTGCGAGGCTCAGCCGACCTGTTCTGCTGACCTCCTTCCCAGTGTTCCAACCCAGTTTCTGGTGCATTCTTCCCAGTTTCAGGTTAGAGCCTGTGTAAACTCTCGTGCTGTCTGTGTACTTGCACTTTGATCACTGCTTGTCTTGAGGTGTTCCAAAGTGAGCTGTGTGTCCAGAGCCTGCTGGTTGCTACCGTAACTCAGAGCTGCCCCAGCTCCTCTGCTCCAAAGAGCTGCAACACGACCTTCCTGTGAGGTGTTACTAGGTAGAAAGATCACATTTTTTAGGAGTACAAGTTCTGTTGTTATGGTTAAAAAAATTGCAGGGTCCATCCCCCCAGAGATATATTTGAAATGATGCTTATTCTTGTAGAAAGCGTATCAAATACTTTTTGCCAAATAGTGAACAAACGTGTATCCATGGAAACAATTAAGCTGGTTTTAATCCTGTGCCTATTCATTTTGCCATAGGCTATTTTGCAGTATTTACACTTGAAAAAAATGTAACAAGCATTAATTTTTAATAAAAACCAAACCAAAACACAGTAGCCAAGCATTTTACTATTGCCAGTTTCAGGTAGCTTTCCTGGGGAAACATTGTGATATAAGGATGATATTCTGAACCACCAACACTTTATGGTGAATTTTAAACACTCTTCAGCATAGGATTTTCTTTCTAGCACAGAAATCACTGCAACGAGAAGCTCTCCACTGCCCAAGTGCCAGATCCCACTGTTCACTTGCTTCACAGCTTGGGTTAGTGTGCTGCTAGCAAAGGCTGAGCAGAAGCAGCTCAGCAGCAAGAGATGAGACACTGAAGTGTTCTGGCCTTGTGACAGTGTGAGCTTGGCTGCATCACCCAGTGAAACTCACCTCATTGGGGATGAGTTTTAGTAGTAGAAAAAGTGTTTCACATCCATTTCTTTTCTGTGCTGCACCTCAGATGGCTATAGACAGCATCACCACAACTGTGCTTTGGGGTTGGGTTTGTTTTGGCTACAGCTGTTACCAAGAACTGCACCTGACCTAGAGGCAGATTAAGAGGGATGGAAGGATCCATTTTCCAGATGGGAATTGTTGGATTCACATATAATTGCTTGAAATCCTTAGGACTGACCCACACTAACACAAGAGATAATATGAAGGGAAAAGAAGGGAAGTAACACAAGCTATGGATTGCCAGTCTGAGCAACATCACAAACTCAAGGACAGGATCTGGCACAGTGCCTTTTACACAGAACTTCCTCATGTTTGCACCTCACACAAGCCTACTCATGGAAAAAGGCAAGTTTACTACGAATGGGGAGTAACAGGACAAAGACAATCCTTGGCAGTTTTGCTTTTGCTTAGATACTTCATGCTCCTGTTTTTCTTCAGCAGCTGCAGGTGTTCTGATTGCACTGTAAGAAATGGAGAAGCAAAGCTGGGTGGGGAGCTGGGTATGTGACCCAGTATGTTGACAACATGCTGGAAAGGTCCCTTGCTCATGAGACAGGTCACAGAGATACACACAAGAACGGAAGTGCTCACAACACACAAGAAGTGCTGTTATTTGCTTTAACTGGACTCTTAACAACTACAAATACACTACAAATATTACACTGGTATGAACTGGGCATGTACTCCTCAGGGAACAGAAATGGTCCTAGGGCTGGTCAGGTCTGCATATGAGCCTTCTCTAAAAGTACCAATTACTGTTCTTTGTTGCCATATCCACAGGACAGTTTTGGCCTTGAAAATTGACTTATTTTGTATGTGCTCACTCGAGTCTCAGCAGAGGGACTGTCAAACTGCCTGATACTCGACTGCCAGGCAGCCACTGCCTGCAGAGAGGGAGCTCAGCAAAGTGACAAGAGGATATAGATGGCAAGCTAAGGAAACAGCACACAGCCATGCAGAGGTCAGGTGGAGGAGGTTCTCCTGGCTGACAATTTAATTACTCTGCAAAATCATTAAGCTCTGGAGATGTGCCATTAGAATTTCTGGCACATGTAACTGCTAAAGGGATAATTAAAATGTGCCTGGGAGGTTTTATTCCAAGTTATTATTACGGCACATGGAAGTTACTTTATTTTTTCATCTAAGTTTATTACGCCTCCCACCTGCAGAAGACTCTTCCCATCTGCCACTCTGTGCCAGCACAACCCCAGTGCACAAGCTGCACCCTTCCCTTACAGTCCCACACGTGTCCTTCTGCTTTACCCCCTACTGCACTCACCCCCCCCACCCCTGCAGGTACAGCCCCTACATCACAGTGGCTACCGAGGACCTTGTTGAAACGAGAAGAGATAAGAGATGGGCTCAAAGCAGCTCAGAAACCACACTCCCTACTGAACTCAATGTCACTTGTCCACCATCATGTGCACAAGGCTCAGGGAAGAAGCAAGAAAACAACCCAAGCTGAGGACAGGGGCAGCAGCACCTATCAGTGAGTGAACATCTACACAGAAGCACAACTAAATAATGGGTTTAGTGTTAGCTGTGAATGAAACTACCCCTCAAACAAGGTCTATAATAATTTTTAAAGGAAATCCCAGTAATCCAGAGCTCTTCCCACTGAAACAGGGCTCATGCACTCCAAGGAGGAACAAGATGTGTATTTATAATGAATGCAAAGCTTTCAGACCTGAAGAATCCTCCACACACTGCCCTGCCTAGACCAATCCAGCCTGACAGCCAGACTGACACACACAGTTGTCATGTACAGCAGCTTCCAGCCAGGGTGATGTATAACACAGGTCTGTATCAGTCAGAGACCCTGGTGAACATTGCAGCCCCCCTGACACCCCTCACTCCCAACCACAGCAGAGCACCAAAACTAAACCAGAGGATGAACATACATAACTGGTCCTGCAGAAAATACTTAATCCTAGTGCAAAATTCTGTACCCAGAGGTGTATAATCTGATTCCAGTTTAGACTCAAGGGCAGTTAAGCGTCAGAGAAGCTTTATCACATAGTCGGGCAGAGTCAGACGCTTCCCAGAACGAGAGGTAACTATTCTTTCCTTCTCCCATGCTGCCACCTGGTGACAAATTGGGCACCTGTCCGCTGAGCCTCACAAAGTGCTTTACAAGCTAATAAACACAAGGGGGGAATTACCAGATCTGCGTTGTGCAGACACGAACAGCAGTGAAACCTTCCCATCGGGAACACCCGCTCATGGAGAGCAAGCTCGGTGCCTCCAGGCACCCCGACACCGGCTGGCACAGCTCACACTGCTGGCAGAGAACAGGGCAGTGAGCAGGGTCCAGGCACCCCCTGCTACCTGCAAAGCCACACGGTGTGAAGTCAAAGCCACACATCTCATGGGGCAGGTCACAAGCAGATGCACCTGCTGCCAAAGGAGCCCTTCAGCAAGTCATCAGAGATGAGAAAAGCCAGGACTTACCCCAAGGATGGCACTGTAGCGCACAGAAGGCTGAAGATTCCTCCTCTCTGTTCTCTGAACTCTCTCTGTGGGGGGTTTGGGGTTTAGCTTGAAAGTTTGCTCAAGAGAGCTCTTTATTAAACAATGGAATTGCCCATCGCAAGTGTCCCAGAGGAACGAGTGGCTGTGAACAATCAGCAAGTTCTAGTCAGCCCAATGCTGGAAAACACCCAACCCCGTGACACATTCACCACAACTACCCAGGAAAAAAAAAAAAATCAGGAAAAAACCAACTTGTTTGCCCAATCTGTATCTTTACTGTTCACACAGTAAAGTTCACCAAGCAACTTGGTGTTTTCCCTTCTTCAAGAAGTTCTTTACACAGATGGAGAGACAAACACAGTCACCAAAGAACAACTTGTATTTTTTAGGAGGAGTCCATCTTCTAAACCCCCTTAAATATTCTCAGACAGTGTCAGGAGATAGCAAAGGCACTGGGACTAGATCCCCAGCCTCCTAAGGAGAACCACATGAGTTTATCCTGCAGAGGTTTTGGGATTCTAGGACTCAAAACAAGCTGCTCCAGCACACACTGAGCCCATCAAACACATGCCCATGCAAACACTGCACAGAAGTGCAGGCACTGCCTCAAAACAGCTGTTGTCCAAATACTCAAAGTGTTCCTGCAATACTGCAGGGAAGCAGTTCATGGAAATGCAGATTTCTCCCTCTCTGACTGAGAAAATAATAGTGGCAATACCATGCTAGGTTCTGGAATGAGTGGGCAGCAGGACATGGCCTGAGAAGAACCCAGAGGAATGAGCTTTCTGATGAGTTCAGAACTGCAGTGGAGCTCTGGGGGAGCAGGTGAGCAGACCTGAGAGGCACGGGTGGTGTCCTCTGCCAGGGTGTTCACCACCTACACACAGCTCAACTGGAACACACTGGGGATGGGATTTACAGTCCCCATTGGTCAGAAGTCGGTCACCTGCCTGCTCAGCAAGAGCAGCTCTCCTCAGAGGGTCAAACTCTTGCCATTAGTCCTCCCTAATTCTGCTGCATCCCCCAGTCAGCTTCACTGGCACCAACCAGCAGCACTGTGGGAAGAAGTCTGTCTCCTTCCAGTCCCATTCCACCAGTAGACATGAAGCAAATGGCAGCTGGGGAGTAGCTGAGGCTAGAATTAATTCTCTTTGGGATGGACAGAAATGAGCTGGAAGTGAAAGCTCTTTCAGAGATGGAAAGTAGGCAAGAACCTTTGTGAAATGGGAATGTCAAGCTTCCTTGTTTCATAACGACAGAGCTTGGGGGTTTCTAGATTTGGTGCTGAGGGACAGTTACTCTTTTCCAGGGTAAGGAGATCGTGGGTAGCCTCTGAGCTGCTGTTGGGCTGCCTCACTGTCCTGCACATCACCACTTCTTTTCCACTGCCTCAGGTTTCACTCGACACCTCTCTGACAAATGGCAACTGCTGCTCCTGTCACAGGAAGGCCTGAGCTTGCCCCGCCTTGCCCTGCAATGGATTTCACAAGTCAGAATTCCTTGGCATTATCACATTTGCAACAGGATTTGCACAGTTGGAGACCTCGGGGGCTGTGGCCAGGCAATCAGCAGTGCTGTCTGCCCCTGCCAGGCAGCTGGGGACACAGGGCTGCCCTACTTACAGCCACTATGGATTTAGCTCAGCAGTATTCCTCTAATCAGGTCACTCCTGACTTGGCTCCCTAACTGTGGGCCAAGCTGTGGGGTTTTTTAGCATATCCCCATCACCATCTCAGAATACAAAACACCCTGAGCCCAGTGTAGGTTCATTCCAGCTTCCACAGCCTATCTGTGCCTGGCTCTTCACAAGCAGAAAGCCTGTCCTGGGTGCTAAGGTATAGAAACCCTGCTCTGGAAGGTTGAAGGACAGTAGCTACTGTCTGCAATGGATTTAATACTGATTTACAGGGTGTAAGAAGTAACAGGTCCTGAGCAAAGCCTTTCAGGACTATGGGATGGGCAGAGCCCTTCTCCTCCCCTTCACACAGCCTTCCATTGGGCAGTACTGTACAGGTGCCATGTACCCAGCTAACGTTCTAAGGTGTCCCAGAGCTGTGTGCCCTTGATTACTTCTCAGGTTAAAAACCACCAGTTGGATTCCTTAGTTTTATTGTCCTTGGTAGAAGACATAGGGAGCCTGGAAATTAGTGCTCCTGTTTGTTTTCAGGGGGTTTTCTAACTGCTTATAATTTTATTGTTCTGTTTGCTTTATTGGACTGAAATATAACAGCTGGGCTCTTTATGTGCAAATCTCTCTACTGGGAGAAAAAAATTAATCAATAGATTTAACCCTCTGTTTGAGAATTCAGAGGCAGCAAGGGCACTGTGAGGTGGGGGTGGCAGAGCCCCAGTCATGGCTAGAATCTGAGCCTTCCTTCTTAGGAGAGAGGGAAGAGGGAGAAAACAGAACCCTAGATCTTGGGCAGGGGATAGGAGGGGATTAGGGTAAGACTAAGTTACAGGAATTCTGTTTCTGAACAACTGTTAAAGCAGCTCCTATTGTCCTGCTCTAAGAGAGAGCAGCAGCCTCATGCAGGAGGGTTCTGATGCAGGCAGCTTACCTGTGCTGAGAGCATCCTCCAGCTGTGCCATGGGTCATGCTGAGCTTCCAGTGACACAGGCAATGTCAAACTCTACCCCTTAAAAAAACCAAACAACACAGGGTTAGGAAAGGGCCAGTCAGCCTGCCCATTTTCACAGCTCCATTCTCTATTTGTTTTGATGTTATTTTCACCCCCCAGTGCCACATAAGGCACCTCAGAAATGTGGCCAGGATTTAAATGAACATTCCCTAGTACATGCAGTGAGATTAAATGACTCTGATTTAAGTGATACTGACAGTACCAAACAGGAAAAACTCTTTGTTCCTTCTAACTTTGATTCTTTCTAAAGCTCTGCCTTTAGGAAGCATCAAAAAAAGAACAAGTGAGTGGGTGTCACTAATACCTCAGTGGTGTCTTCTTAAAAGGAATCCTGCATGAAAATGTTCAGTAACATTTTGTGTGGGCAAAATATTCAAGTATAATTGGAAGCAACAGAGCAGTGGAGTCCTGAGTTTTACAGCATCAAGGAATTGCTTAAATTATCCTTTACATGCACAGTTCAAATGCAAGTGAGAGAAGTGATAGAAAGCAGCTTTGGCCGGGTTATGCAACTCAATTTTAAAAGAATTCTGCTGCAGTACTGCTGGGAAAAAAAGTCTACATCAATTTTCTGCTTCATCAAGTTACCCTCTTCATCTGTTCACATCCAATTGCAATGTCATACACACAAACTGGGAGGTGGAAAAAATTTTATGAAGTCTCCAGCACTGACTTATAACTGATATCTGAACATTAAAAGGAAGCACACAAAATCGCATGAAGTATACAATGGAAAAACCCTCAAATTCTGCTTGAAATGACTTTTTATTCATCCAAGGAGAAAGTGTTTTTACAGTAACTGTGACCCCTGGTGGCTAGAAATCAAAAAAGTTAAAATCTCATTTATAAACCGTGAAAGGGCTTTAGCTTCATGAAATAACATTCACATTGCAACATGAAAAAAAAATGGATATATGGGTGCAGCCCATGCTAGAGAGATTGCCCTCTTCACTACACACTTCTTTGTGATCTCAGGCCAAGTGAACATAGGAAGGGCAGCTCATGGCCCTGCCCATGTGTCAGCTCCTCCTCTATCCATAACCAAAGCAGGGTCAAAGCAGCTGCCTGGGGTAGAGAGCAATGCCAGGACAGCAGAGAGCTGAGCACAGAGCAGTGCCTGGGGTAGAGAGCAATGCCAGGACAGCAGAGAGCTGAGCTCAGAGCAGTGCCTGGGGTAGAGAGCAATGCCAGGACAGCAGAGCTGAGCACAGAGCAGTGCCTCGAAGCTGTTTCCCACCCATCGTTGCAGGGGATGGGGATGGGTTGTGGGTGGTGCTGAGGCTTGGGCTGCCAGACACATCCAAGGGACAGAACTTACCTCTGGCTCAGGCCCCCTGGCCCATATTGACAAAGAGCACTCAAGTGCTCTTAATTCCAGAAGGTGCAACAGCAACAAAAGGCCCAACCCAGGTTTGTGTGCCCCTCCTGGGGCAGCTCTCACCCCTTGGCACTCACAGGGCTGCCTGTGCTGCTGCAGGCAGAGCTGCAGCACTGCTCTGCCCCAGGGCTTTGAGGGACAGGTTACCTGCCCCTCTGAGCAGCAACTGAGGAAAAGCATTAGGAGACAGAGCACTGCAGCAACTAAAGCTGTTTCCTCTCAGTGTGAGGGGAAAAAATCTTGTGAAAGGAGGAGTCAAGCTCCAGCTGCTGCCTGTAGGGAGCCCAGCTGGCCGAGTTCAAGGCTGCACTCCTCAGGTGAGAAGGGTTTGTGTGGATAGAGGGGACTGGGGCTAAGGGCTCCAGGTGATTCAGCTGGGAGAACCTCTGTGACAGCAGCACTTGCTTCCTTCCTGGGGTTAAGGGTGTAAGGTACTCACCCGGTTGGAGTCATGAGCATATAGAGAGATGAAAATATGAGCCCTTTTCACTTTCCAAACCCCAACTTCTTTCGAAGACTGACACGTTCATCTTTTTCAGGGGTGCAGGTGGCTGCACATCCCTCAGAGGGAGAGGACCCAGACAGAAGTTGCACACAAATGCATTTTATTGCTCTCTACAGACAGAGATGCATACACAGTATGCACATGAGCCATAGGGCTGTCCCAGCAGTGGGAGAAACACCATTCACCATGAATTAAACCACTCAATACAGACAATAATCATTATTATAATGAAAATGCTAGACAAAAGCATAGCTTACACCCCAAATGTATAACATTGACAACTCAAGCCTTTTACCTACTACCTTTTTCTTTAACATAAAGCAGTAAAATACTCTTTTTCTAAATTGAAAAAAGCAGCAAAACAGTAGAAATATTCCACATAGTTTCCTAGGTCCTGCTCGCCCACCAGGCTTTTTGTACTAGGCCTGGGAAAGGGTCACTGGGGAAAAAACCCACCCCAAACCCCCGTGCTGATGCTCTGCAAGTTACCAGCAAACAGAGGGCAGCTGATTTTAACCCAGTGGGCTATCCAATTTATCCTGTGACTGAGCAAAGGAGTGTGGCTCATTACAGGGAAACCAGGGAGAAATCTCCCCTACAGCAAC
Organism: Ceyx melanurus; assembly: GCA_024611195.1. Classification (NCBI taxonomy): domain Eukaryota; kingdom Metazoa; phylum Chordata; class Aves; order Coraciiformes; family Alcedinidae; genus Ceyx; species Ceyx melanurus. The sequence continues at coordinate 27,737 of JANHGL010024257.1, forward strand.
TCCCATGTGTCACAGCACCACACGGACAGGAGCAACCAACCCCCTCCTGCTGGGAAGAGCTTGGGCAGCCCCGGGGCCGCCCGCTCTGCGCTGGGACCAGCGGCGTCGGTGCCGCTCACGCAACAGCCTCAGCTTTTCCCAGAGGATCCCGTAACAGCCAAACATCAGCTGTTCTTTCCACGCATAAATAAAGTACCCGGGGAGAGAAAATTCCCTACAGAAGAGAGAGGATCAGAGCTGGACTGTCAGAGGCAGTCAGATCCTTCCTCTGGACTGTGAAAGGCCAAGGTCCACGCAGAGAGGACTCCCCTGCTACCAGGGCCTCCAGAGAGCACCGGTGTCCTTTGGAGATGCTGGTTTCAGGGTGCTGGGGTTCCCAGTGGCCAAGGCGACCTCCGGAGCAGCTGACTGGCTCTTCTGGAAGTGGCTTAAAAGTTTGGTCTGTGTTTCAGTTCGGACTTTATGAAGCGAGAGGAAATGGAAAGCTTCTTGCAAACACCTGGAGTAGCCCTCTCTGAAGTCAAACTGAGAGTTTTTATGGAAGGATCCTGCAGCTGGAGAAAGGAAGAAAAGAGGGAAGGGGAAGAAAGAAGAGTTTAGTTTAGGGGGATTGTTCACAGCCAGAGATTCATAGAACTGTCACAGACTTGCAGTAAGCCAGAGACTGAAGCAGAGTTCAATACTCACTCTTCACCTGCAGCTGGCTCTGCTGCTTCAGGTAGCTGACGGTCATCTCCAGGATATCAGCTTTCTCCAGCTTGGAGTTGGGCTGGTGTCTCTGAAACTCCTTCTCCAGCAGCAGCTTCAGCTGCTCGATGCTGCTGTTAATCCGGTCACGGCGCATCTTCTCCACCACTGGCTTCCTCAACTGTAAAAAGCAAAGGAGAAAAAGACCTGTTATTAGAGGGATCCTCTCCCAGCCATTTCACAGGACTGCTTGTGGCCCATCAGTGCTGGGGACCAGTTTCTCAGCTGGCGTAAGCGATGAGAACAGCCGAGACTGCGGCTCGAAGCCGCCTCGCTGGGCCTGGACTTACTTTGTTTTTTTCCTTTGGTGTCAGCAGGTTGTCGGGCTCCAGGAAAACAGTGCTGGGAGCCATCTGTTCTGAGCAAGGAAAGAAGGAAGGCCTCCCAGTGGAAGTCCAGGAGAAGCACGTTGCTGGAAGCTGCCTCTGCCCGCTATTTATACGGTACAGCCCCACGGAGAGGCTGTGGGTCTCCGGCTCGGTGGCGTTTCCCACACTCCAGAGCCAATCAGGGCGACAGGCGGCACAATGGGAGCAGCACCCATTCTTGCACGGCCCAGCGGCCCTGAATAGCCGGCGGATAATGACCTCCCCCCGGCGAGCAGGTGGGGAGTGAGCTGCGGGCAAGGCCGGCAGCAGAGTTACGTGTCAGGAGCTGGGAAAGAGCCGGCCCTCGGCGGGGGAAGGCTGCCGACTAACGCCGCAGATCCACCCCGGCTTCCCCCAAGGGGAGGAGGCAGGAGGTCAGCTGCCCGTGGCGGGAAACCGCAGCGGGCACAGGGTGACACACCGGCCCTGTCTCCTTCTCATCTCCAGCAGAATTTCTGGAAGTCTTTTCTCAGTAAGCCAGAGCCAGTTGTTTTCCCTCTGGTGACTGTGACAGCAGAGAATCGTTGTATGGTAGGGGTTGGAAGGGATCTCTGGAGATCGAGTCCAAGGCCAGGGGAGACTGTTTTGATGTGCAACACAGAAAAGAGCTTTTCCAGTTTGGCTCACTGCAAACAACTGCATTTAATTGTAAATGCCACAGTTATTCATAACGTTTCCTGCTTTATCTTTATTCTCTTCCCCTGGTGTCTCGTGCACATCTTTAGAACACTCTCAAGCCACGTCACAAGTGCTTTATGTTTCTGTTTTCTGCAAGGAGAAGGACCCAGGTGTGTTTTGGGACCAGTCTCACACTCTGCTTCCCCAAAACCCATTTCACTCAATCTATGCAAAGAGGAAAACTGAGCACAGAAGTTTACAGAGCTCATGAACTTACTGGCAACTGAACTCCTGGCTCCTCCTTATTCACCACTGGGCCTGTTCCACCCGAGACACACGGGCCATGCTCCATAGGTGCCTGCAGCTGGCAGAGTTAACAGTCTTGCTGTCGGGTTCCTATAAACACACAGCCAGAGATCCCCAGTGGAGAACTCAAACCCAACACCCACATTTATCCTGCCTTTTGCCCGTGCCAGCCCTGCAGGCACCAGCTCCCAGCTCCCACGGAGAGGAAAGGGCAGCAGAGAGTTCACTGGGCTGAGCACAGCGCTGCCGGCTGCACCCAGGGCAGGGTGGGCAGTGACCACAGCCCCAGCACCCAGGCTCTGGGGCACACACTGACTCCAAATCAACACACTTCTCTGGGAGCATCAGCATCTCCCTTAGGAAGGCAAGGACCCGTAACAAGCAGATAAATTACTGCCAAGTACCGTTAGGTCTCCTGCCTGGGGATCTCTTCCCGTGGTGCCCACGGTGTGTTTATGTTCTGGGTGTGCTCAGGGATACATTAACCCTCCTGCACGTCTGTAACACACCCACACGGGCACATTTCTCTCTCACTCTGCAATGCATTATTTGTCAGACCAGGTAAGGCTTAAATGACCTCTTCCAGGGTCTGCTTTTCCATCCCCATTGTACTGCTCCTGAATAGGCTCCCTTCTTTTCGTACAGAGCAGCAGCTGTTGAGCTCCGAGTCTTTTATGTCAAGTTGTGGGAAAGCTTTTGTGACACCATTTCACATGTTCTCCTCAAAGCTTGTGGATTATCTTTGAACCCACGTAATGCCACCTCTGAAACCAATCCTTGCTCTGCGCACCCCTCTCGGGGAGAGTCTCTGAAACAGAAACTCCTGAGCAGTAACTTGTTTCTTGAGCTCATTCATCAAGCACATGAGGAAGAAAAGTGCCACTCCTGTCATCAGCAGAGTCCACAGGCAGTTTTGCTAGAGACAGTTTCTTTTTCCAGATTAACTCACTAATAAGTAGCTCTAAGAACTGCAATAATTTCCCTTCCACTACAAGTCACACAAACAGGCACTCCAGTTGTAGCCCAACAAAGCTGGTTCAAGTCTCAGATGCCCTCCCTGCAATTACTCACAAGACACCACATGAAACCAAGCCGCCATGCCAGGAATCTGTGCACTACTGCAAACCTGCTTCAGAGGACTTCAATTTTGGGGGAGCACAAATGAGCTTCCCATGACAGACCTGTAGCAGAGCAGCTGTGTGACTTGTCTGCCTTGGGCTGGCCTTGGTCACATCTGCAGCTCTGGCAGTTCCTGAGGTCTGCCCAGTGCTTCTGCAGATGTGAGGGAGAGAGGCATGAGCTGGGGTGTGCAGCTGCAGCTCAGCCTGAATGCATTGCCACTCACATCTCCCACTGTGGGTTCCACCCAGAATCTCTGCAGCATGATTTCACACATGAACCTCTTAGTTCTCCACTCAGCACCCAGTGGATTACAACAAGAACTCACCAGGAGCAGGTGTGCCAGCCTGAACCACTTTCCTCTCCTTGCTCTCAGTAGAAACTCCCTATTAGAGGGTTATATTTTTTGCCAGGATCCCAAACATCAAGTCCTGTTCCATGGATGTTTACTGGGTGCCCTTGACATGCAATGGACCTTCTTTTCTCCTACTGTTTAGAAATTACATGTCTGGGCATTGTCACTGTAACTCAAGCCTTTAGAATTCCTGCACTCACCATTAACTCAGTAATAATAAAACTACAACATTCAATATATTATTGTGAGGTGAATGCAGCAAAATCTCCCCCAGATGGCTAAATCCACTGAGGTTCCTACTTCTTCCCTCTGTGTCACATAGGAATTTTAAAGTATCTGAAATAAAGACATATTTAAAATAGATTCTTATTCTCTCTTTGGTTTCACAGTCTGTGAGGAGAAAAATTAGCCAATTACTGATCATCTTGGAAGAGTTACTCAAATCAGATGCTCTATTTCCCAAAATAGATGCTGTGCTTCTGCTTTGGCTGAAAAGCCTAAAGAAAAGCAATAACAAGAATTCCTCCCTTTTATAAAGTCAGCAAAGCCAATGGACTTACAGTAAGGATAATAAATTCTGAATTACACCCCTACCACCATTCCAAACACACACGGTGTTGTGCAGAAAACTCCCTAGGATGCCCAGATGCTGGATCTGGGGAAGACATTTGAAATACAGCACTAGCGACAGCCTTGCCCCCGAGTCTCTGCCAGATGTTAGCTCTATAGGAAGACTCAAAGATGCTGCTGCTTTCTCAAGTCTTGAGAGATGCTCGTTGCCCCCAGTGCCTCTCTCCTGCTACGTGCTGCCCAGATGGCCTTTTGGGAGCAGGGTTTCCCAGTGAACACAAAGCAGAGGCAAGCACCGTTGCTAATGTGGTTTGTAGTCGGGCACACTTCCTTTGTGGCAGGAATGAATATAGTTAAGAAATGGTGTGGGAAACTCAGAAGTACACAAACTTCCCCAGCCTTATGTTAGTAAGTCATTTGGAAAGCTTGGGAGCAGGGACAGAGTGATGCTCCTGAATAGAGGGTGGGAAAGCTGGTGAATTGTAGGAGGCTCAACTGGTGCCAAGTCCTCCAGGCCATCCTGAGGTGAAAACCAACGTGGGTCCAGCCCTAAGGGCCTTTCCTGGATCCTGCCTGAAACCAATAAAACTCTGGACTCCCTGAAGAGTGAAGCAGACTGCTAGATCTGGCCTGTGGCCTTTGTGCCACCAGAGCTATTTCCTGATCTCCAGTAAATGGGTGTAAATACAAATTATTTCCACACCTAGGGTGGAAATGATCAGAATCCTAATCAGCAAAATCTGAGCCTGAACCTCCACCTGCCAGATACCAACACCAGAACCTGGTCTGTGGTTTCCAACTGACAGGCAGAGCTGGGGAATTGGCTCCACGCTGCACCACGAGCTGCTGGCATCTCTGGGCAGGCCAGCTTGGGCGTGAGGAACAGCAAGGGAGGAACTGGGCAAGCTGGGCTATGGGCAGGCTGGCTGTCAAGTGAAACCTGGCAGCAGAGCCTCCTGGCATCTGCCAGTGACCCTGTGGAGGGTCCAAGCAAAACACCATGTTGTTGTTCTGGGTGAGCAGAGGGACTCCCTGCAGGGAGGACAAGATCAGCCCTGTGGTTAATCCCCAGGTAAACTCCAGCTAACAGCAATCCAGATCAACAGGACAGGCTAATAAAGGACTGGGGGAGCTTCTGTACCTGTTTGCAATAGTTTGCACAAGTTTAGGAGCAGCCTGACTAGTGTCAAAGGGCTGTGTTTCCTGGGATATATGAAATAAATTTGGGGAATTAGAGGCAAACAAAATATGTGGCTTGGAATTCGTGGCATGGGCCAAAACCACCTCTGCCACCTTCAGTGGGACAATTTTCTCTGGCCCTGCTGGTGGATGTGGAAGATTCTGCTCCTGCAGCTCCCTCCCCTGGCATCTGCCCCTGACTCTGCTGCTTGGCAGCCCCTGGACTCTGGAGCAATTTCTGTTTGCCTGCATAGCTCCCTTCACTTTTTCCCTTTTACTCAGGGTTTCTTTTCCCTTCGTGCAGTTTTTATAATCTGATTTTTTGTTCTGTCACTCTTTTCCCCCCTCTGTCTGTCACAGGCAGATGTGGCTTGAGGACAGGAGTGCCTTACAGCCCCACAGACTGTGTGAGTTTGGAGTTCCTTCCAGTTTCCCACACTGCTCCCCTATTCACTGCATTCAGGCGGAGGATAAAGGAAGTGTGCCATGCTACAAGCTGAATTAGAAATGGTGTTTGACTTCCCTTTGTACTTCACAGAAACCTTGCTCTGGGTAGACCATCTGCAGAGCACTCACTGCAGAGAAAACCATTGATCAAGGCCTGTCAGCCCAGCTGGGGGAACTTGGGAAAGTAATTCCTTGTGCCACTTCAGTTCTTTAGGGCTTAACATCTGGCTGGAGGGGGAGGCGACAGTTGATGGTTTAACAGTCTTGCTTCCTTTCAAGTTTGGGATGCTGTTTTGATCCCAGATAAGCCTTTCTGAAATCCTGATTTTAATAACATGGAAAGCATCCAGAAGACTAGGAATAATGCACTGGCTTTGCATTTTCAAAGTGCTTTACAAATACCAGCTAATGAATTCTCAGCAACCTCCTCTGCGAGATGAGGATGTATTATTAGCCGTGGCCTACAAAGGAAGAAAAACGAGGCAGACAGGAGAAAACCAAAATTGCAATATTTCAAATACTAGTTGCAATGCTCCTCTTGTCAAGTGGCTGTTCCAGACATCTGGTTTACAGAGATGCTCAGCACACACTTCTGGTTTAATTAGCTTTGGCATCTCTGAAAAGCAGCCAGCTCCCTGGCTTGGGGGAGAAGCTGGATGAGCATCCTGGACCACACTCACAATCATGTACCACCTAGACAACCAGGTACAAAAGTTCTCCTCTCTGCTCAACCTCAGTAGTGGGTTTAAAAAAAGAATGAAATTATTTAATACCATTTATTTAAGCCCTTGAAATGGCTGAAAATGACAATGTGCTCAAATCCTAAATCAGGGAATACTTAATGATATATTAAAATAATAAAATAACTCGCTCTCTCTAGGAAGTAAACTCAGTTTTAATATATTTGTTCATGCTCCTGAAGAGCTACCAAGGCCTCAGTCTTAGGCTGCAGCTGTCCTTAGTGCTCGTGGAGATGTGGCTGTCAGCACTGTCCTGCTGATCAGCTGCCTGCCAGTGGTTGCAGCTATTCTGGGCTTGCAGCTCCCTGGAGCAGAGGATGCAGTGCCCTGAGTGACACCAACTCTGCCAGCTTAGAAGGGAACATCAGGCCCTAGACACCTGACCTGGATAAAACCAGTGAGTGAGGAAGGAGGAAGGAGCCACACTGCTTTGGTTAACCAGCCCAGTGCTCCCTGCAGCTCCTGTGTTTCTGTGCTGCTGTCAGGCCCAGGCCAGTGGGGTCTGCACAGCCTCCTGCTGGCAGCTCCCAGGGACTTTGTGCCAGATTCCCAGTACCTTGTGCTGCAGATGATTGTGGAGCCAGTTAATACCACCGGCTACAGTGGAGATGTTCTGGGGGTCCTGAGCCTATTCTTAACCCTCTCTAGACTGTTTCCTTTAGAGCCTGGTTCTGTTTATTATAGTAGATTTCCCTGCAGTGTGGACAAAGCAGCTGAGCATGAGAAAGTGAATTCTGTGGGAGCTGCCAGCCCAAAACTCAAGCTGAGCTCAAGGGAAGGGGAGAAATGCCCTGGGGCACAAGGGAGAATCAGCTTCAGGTTACAAATTTGTTCCCAAGATAAGGAAGAGTCAAATGAGGCTCAGGGGACACCAGGGAAGCCCCGTGACTCTAATCTCCCCTCTCCACTGCTGCCCTAGCTAGAGTGGAGTGATTAAACACCTGACACATGCAGACAGGATTAATTGCTGCTGTAGGAAGGGGAGAGGTGACTGCCCTGCTGTCTGGCACCACCACACCCTTCCCAGCTTGTCAACGACAGCAACTGCTTGCTGGGGCCAGACCTCAGGAATGACACTCCAAATTCTCAACCTGCTCCTCTGAAGGAGGCCTTCTCCTTGCCAGAAATTCCTAACAGCACTGTTGGGTCAGTCTTGTGATTTTTATCAGGAGACTTGCAATACTCGTGGCCCTCAGTGAAGGCTTCAAGTCTGAGCCTCATCTGAAGGGCTGGCAGTAATGCCAGACCCTCAGAGATGCTGAGCCCGTTGTAGGAATTGAATAACACCACCTTCCAAAAAAAAGAAACCACCCCAAAACAAGCCAGAGAATGAGCTCAGCAGCTCCTGTGCCCCTCCACTGTCAGCACCAGGCTGCTCTGCCTTGACTGAAGGGGTCTGTATTTCAGGGGCACTCTGGGGAGTGTGTGCTGCCCCTGAAGTCAGTGGTACCCAGGGTGTTTCAGAGCAAAACCCCTCTGGTGACACAGGAGCTGAGCACTGGGTTTGGATACTGAGCTGAGAGCTCACTGGGTGCTGGCTGGTGGAACTGGAGGGAGGTGCCCTGGTAAAAGCAGAAGGACGGGATATATTCTGTGGTTTATGAAGGAGGAGGGTGGTAAACACATAACATGGTGGCTCCTGCCAAGCCTGCTCCCAGGGCAATGTGTTCCTTTGAGACATAATTGATTCCTGCCATCAGGCACCAGCCTGCTCTCCCCCAGGGTCAGCTCTTTCCCACATCCAACCCCATTATCCCACAGACCATGCCTTTTGTACAACACGCTCCAGCTATTCATGTGCAAAGCAGCTGTAATCCCCAGACCTTTCAGAGTCAATATACCAGGAAATAATAAATCCCTCTTGTGCACTCTTGAATATGCTGAGAGGTGACTTGTGGGAATTTCAGCTGGGCAGAAAAATAATAAATTCTCCTTAATTTTTAATTATTTGGAATACTGACTGTAGCAAGACTATGTCATTGGTGCATCACTGTTTGGGGGTCACCCACACAAGCAGCTATAGAAACTGCTTTTGCCTCCAACACCCCTGAAAATGCAGATCAAATTGTCTCATATGTTTCTTAATGATCAAAGTCCACTCTCCCTTCACTTATGCACCTGGGAACTGCAGTATGTTAAGCATTCAGGATCTGAAGAAAAACTAATTAAAAAAGATTAAATCTATGAAGAATGCACTTTACAGTAATAAAAGACCCCTTTTTCCTGGGTTCTAGTGTCTAAGGGAGGCAAGATAATGCCATGCTAATGACATTTAATGGAATATTTTCTACAATAGGTCTAATAACAACATAACCTTTTCCCCCTGAATGAGGCAGATTTCACTCCACTGGCCCAGGCAGCAGAATCACCCTTGGCTTGTGAGAGCAGAAACAGCCAATCCCAAAAAGCAAGTTTTGCAGGATAATTCCTTACTATATTGCCTTCCATGCCAAACCATTTTTCAAAACTATTTACTGTGTCTTTTCAAACCTTATCTGAGAAACCTCCAGAGAGCAAGTCAGAGGAGTAAGGGGGTGATGAGGAGATGTGGTAACACTGCAGGGAGCTGTGGTGCTAAAACACCTGTCCCTGTCCCCACCTCCCACCAGACACTCAATCCTGATTCCAGGAGAGCTCAGGGAAAGGTTTTGGCAGCACAGCTCCCATTCCCCAGAGGAGCAAACTGAGGGGTGATGAAGCAAACCAGCATCCCCAGAACAGCCACACTCCAGGTGGGTGTCTCCACTGGCCACTCCAGGTGTGAATGGGTGTCCCTGCCCCCCTGCCCTGTCTGTGGGCACACGGGGGTCTCCATCCCCTCCTGCATGGCACAACAACACTGCCCTGTCTGTGGGCACATGGGGGTCTCCATCCCCTCCTGCATGGCACAACAACACTGCCCTGTCTGTGGGCATGTGGGGGTCTCCAAGCCCCTTCTGCGTGGCACATCGTGCACTTTCCAGCCTCACTGGGCCAAAAAGCCACGTGAGTTCATCGGGCCCTGACAGAAGCCCAGGCTCCACAAAGGAGTTATTAGCACCAGGCTGTGTGGGTTTGAATTTCTCTAGGTTTCCCATACTTTTCCCCCATTGCTAACAGTTCTTGTCGGGACAATGGAAGTGTGCCCTGCAACTACTCACGACATTAGTGACGGTGCTTGAGCCTGAATGATTTAAAGGAAAAGAATCCAACTCCCAAAAGACCATCTGGCTATCAGTTATAATACAGCAATAAAGGTCAGGGCTGCTTCTCAGGAGTTGGGAAAAAGATGGGTTTTGACACTGAAGAGTCTCTTCAAGCAGCTTGGTACATGACTACCTGTCAGCTCCCAGCTCCCTGCCACCCTCACCAGGATGGGAGACACCAGCTTCTGGAGGCAGGGCAGGCAAAGCCCAGAGGAAGAAGGCAACACCTTATTACAGCTGGCAACAGCTAGGCCATGGTCTCTGAGCCGTATCCCATTTTGTATCATTATCCTCTGCCTGCTTCAAAGTGTTCATGAGATGTCTTGTCTCCTGGCTTTCCCACAACACAGGGAATAAAGGGCTCCAAGGACAACATCTGCCCTTCACAAAGGGCTAAGCCCATTCAGGCCCAGACAATGAAAACCACGAAGCTGCTGTTTCAGTGACACCTCCCTCCTTCCTGTCAACTGCCCATTAAAGTCCAGCTTCACTTCAGGATTTCCATGTAAGAAATTGCCTTTCTTGCCTCCCTGCACACTTCCCTCCACTGTTCCCACGTGCAGGCTCCCAGCCACACTCCTCCCAGCGTGCTGCTGGTGCACAGAAGAGGAGCACCCACCCCTGGCTCTGCCTCTGGTTCCACAGGTAGCAGGTGCACACAGCTCTCCTCAGGCAGCTTCTGGCTTCCTTTTGGTGCTGCCTCAAGGAATGTATCCACACAGAGATTTTTCTTTTTCCTCTCATAAGATAAAAGCAAAACTGACCTTCAGGCTGCAGAGTTTGTTTCTTCTTCTTGCCATGACCACAAGATAAATCATGTTTGCTTAATTTTTATTAACATTTTCATGCAAATGCAAGCAAGCAGCACTACCCCTTTTTCTGATCAGTGATGATGACACACTAAAGGTTATACAGGGAGGTAACTACACAGTCCCTGACATCTCAAATTCAGCAAACTGGGGCAGATCCTGTCTGCAGTGGGGCAGTGTGATGGTCCCTGCTCAGATGAGAAGAGAGTTCACCAGAAATCTCAGGCATGAGGCAAAACTGACCTTCTGGCTGAGGGCTGAAGAGGGACCTCAGCTACTAAAATCCCAGTCACAACCTGCCTCTGATGTCCCAAAGCTTCTGGGGTGACTCTGGTGCTGTTCTGCCCATCCACAGAATCACAGACTGTTCAGGGTTGGAAGGGACCTGAAAGATCAAGTCCAGCCCTCCTGCCAGAGCAGGATCACCTAGATCAGGTCACACAGGAAAGTGTCCAAGTGGGTTTGGAATGTCTCCAGGCAAGGAGACATTCTTAACCATCATTCTTATAAGTGTCTGCATGAAAGAGGGCAGAAGAGGGAAAAGAAAGAGCTCCTGGGGTGACACTAGGCTCAGTTCTGCTGGGCAGTGTGTGGTGGTCTGTAATGACTGCAGTGGGAACACTGGTGCAACAAGCTCACAGACTTCGGTGTGTGGAGAGAGAACCAAACTTTTGCATTTCCACTTGCTTCCCATTCCCTATTTATTCACCCTGTCCATCCAACACCCTGTCACCCCAATTGTCAAGGCTCCAAACACGCCAACAAACCTGCCACCTCACCCAGGACAGGCACAGATACCCCCAGCCTCATGCACAGCACCTGGGGGGCTGGCTGCACGGTGCCCTCTCTGCAGAGGTGATGCTGGGGATTCTGACCCTCGCAGTGCTCCCCTGTTCCTCTGCCACCCTCCTCCACGCTGCAGACGTGACGGGCACACGCAGGGCCTCGGGAAAACAATCCATCCCAGACAACCAGCCGGAGGGTGGGTGCTTTCCCAGCTCCCTGCAGCAGCGTGGGCAGGAGGTGACTCTCCCAGGCACCGGCAGCCAGCTCAGCGTGCGCCGGCAGCCGCTTCCCATTGTGGGGCCGCGTGGCCGGATTGGCTGCGGGCACCCCCTGGGCTCCCCCGCACCGCCCCGGCCCCCCGCACATAAATAGAGGCAGCGGGAAGCGCCGGGAGAGCTCCACAGCACCCGGAATGGCTCCCAAGAGCGCCCTCGTGATCCACGTGGAGGAGAAACTGGTTCCAAAAGAGAAGAATAAGGTCAGTGGAGGGCGGGATGGGAAAGCGCTCCGAGCGATGGGCTGCCTCTGGCCAAGAAATACTGCGGGGGGGAAGAGGAGAGGAGGGAGGAGGTGGTGTGGAGGAAGGCAGGCAGGCTAAAGAGGGGAAAGAAAACTCTAGAGGTGTTTAAAAGTGACTGGTGAACAGGTGTAGCTCTGCCACCAAAAGAAGTGTGTTTGACTATGTGTGCAGCAGGGTATCACGGGGAGAAATCAGGTCTCAGAAAATCCTTTACGATCTGCTGCCTCTCTCCCACAGCTGAGGAAGCCGGTGGTGGAGAAGATGCGCCGTGACCGGATTAACAGCAGCATCGAGCAGCTGAAGCTGCTGCTGGAGAAGGAGTTTCAGAGGCACCAGCCCAACTCCAAGCTGGAGAAAGCTGATATCCTGGAGGTGGCTGTCAGCTACCTGAAGCAGCAGAGCCAGCTGCAGGACCGAAGTGAGTGCAGGGCACATACAGCTCACCACATCAAGTCTGCTCTGCAGGCCGTGGCCCTCCCATATAGCCCTGGTCCCTGAAGCATGCGGGGGGCTACACGTCTAGTCCCCTGAGCAAGGCTCATGGACCACTCCTGAAAGAAACTGAATGTGAGAGCTGCGTCTGGTCACAATCCTAACCCCTGCACTTGCTTCTCTCTCTCTTTTCCAGCATTCACTCAGAAGCAGGCAGAGCAGGACTTCAGCAGCGGCTACCTGCGGTGCCTCAGGGAAGCGATGCACTTTCTGGCCTACTGTGAGCCCAAGAAGGAAACTCAAGTGCAGCTCCTCAAGCATTTCTGCAAAGCTCAGCTGGGTGCAGATGTCACATACTCTCCTGCTCCACGCAGCTCAGCTCCGTCACCTGCTCTGCTTGCCAGAAAGCAGCCTGCCCAGAAGACTGGGGTTGCTGCTCCTACCATCTGGAGACCCTGGTAGACCTGCTGAACTTTGCTTTCTTCCCATGTTCTGCTCCAGAAACTAGAGGGACCTGTGCTTTGACAGTTCCTCTTTCAAGTAGGAAACTTTGCTTTCCAAAGGTGGGAGGGGGTGGAGGGGGGAGGGCGGTCACTGTTTTTCTGTCACAAGAAATGAGGGTGGCTGAGTAGTTTCCCTTCATAGTGAAGGACTGTGTGTGTATCTTGCAGCACATTTGCTGCTCTTGTTGGTGGCTCTTAGCCAAAGAGAGGACCAAGCTCTGCAGTGATTTAGAGAGCCAAACACCCTTCGGTTTCCACCACACTTCTGCTTGGCAAGGCTGAGACTGTGGCTGTCAGGGGAAATCTTCCTGCTAACTCCCTGGGTCACTGGTTCAAGTGCCCCATTGTCTATAGACAATGTAGTGACCTTTCTAAAGAAGCAGCACTTTGAAGAACGTATTTTGTATCATAAAGACAGTTCTGAGCCTTTATTTTTTGAGTGAAAGATGTTATTAAGAAATGCTGATTCTTCTGAAGTCCCTATGCTATTTTTAATATACCTCCTTACAAACAGTGATGATGATAACTGATAGCTCCAGGAAAAAAAATCTCTTGATGTCAGTTAGTGCCTCTCAGCTGAGGGATAATTGATGCCTTTTGTAAAGGAAATACCTGTGATATACCTGAAGGAAAAGGAGGAGGAAGGGAGGCAATAAATACCTTATAAGAATTCACTTAACATGCTAAAGAGCTTAAAAAGCTTTTATAAAGTTGTGATGTATTCATCCTGTGTGATGTTCAACTTTGGTGTCTTCTCTATACAATAAAAATCGTTTTAGCCATTAATTCTTTGGTTTGAAGTTATTAAAATGTCTAATACTCCTGGCCTACATGCTGCAGTGGGGGAAACTATCAGGTGGCATTTTGCTGAGCCCTTCATTCCAGAATATAGTTTGTGAAATTCATTTGGCAGAACAGGATTTCAGGTCCTGCCATGAAGCAGCCTCCCACACAGAACACAGAGGTGGATGAGGTGAACAAGCAAAAAGGGATTCAGTGGAGACCATTCACCTTTTCTTTCCCCTTCTCTTCCAAGCAAAGTAAAACTGCACAAATCATCAGCTCACAAAACTATTACTAACCATAGCAACCATAGATGGGGATATATGACAGGGAACCCTCTCACTCTTCCAGGGGCACAGTAACAACATGAAACACCATTGGGCAACAGTTTGAACCCTGCTCAGATTTCCTGGGAGAGAAGCAGAAGCCCTGGAGAAGTTTTGTTTCTAATATATGCTTGTTTCCTTAAATAAAAAGAAACTAAAATACCTCATGTTCTCAACAGGCTGCTTAGCTAAGTGCTGAGAAAACTGACAAAATCAGATCTCATCCAAACCCTGCTAGCTGTGCCTGGCCAGTCCTCACTCAATTTGTGACAAAACCCCTGTCACACCTATGGAAATTCCTGCATAGCCAGCCAGTCAGGTCAAGAACAACACTGGTCATTATTTCACCCTGAATGCATGAGCTGGTCGAGTGCTCTCCACCTCCCTGCCAGTGCAATATCAGGTGGGGTTTGGGCACAGTCCTGCCATTCACTGGGGCTGGTGGTGATGCTGCAGATAGGTTGGTTCTTCCTAAGGAACTAAAATCATTCAGAAGATATTTCTATATTTTGTGGCTGCTCTGTGATCCTGAAGAAGTCACTTCACCTTGCTGTGCTCAACTTGCCTTTGTCAATTAGTAGAAGCCTCTGAATCCCAGCAAAACTCGAGCAGTTCAGCCATGCTGGTGCATTTTTAAATCAAGCCTCATTAGCACAATTTGCAGATAGGAAATTTAGGGGAGTTCAGACTCAGTCAAAACACAGAGTGTGCTCTATGACTACACACTGCAGGGACTGGGAGTTACTCAAGGCATGGAGAAGTCTGCTGCTACTCTGTGGATGGGCATCTCCTGCAGCTCACAGGTCACCACCCTCTGAACGTCACCATTGGCAGAATCTCTGCAGGTTGTTTAAAAGTGACAGTGACAAACTGCAGGCTGATGGATGAACCCTCTAGCCCTAGGCTAATGCAGGAACTGGCTGTGGAAATGACAACTGTGCAAAACTTATGGCCAGAACTCCTCCCACCCACGCTGGGATAAATCTCAAGACACAGCCACTGCCCCTCAGAGGAGGCCTGAGCCCCAGTTGCACTGTGGTCATGTCCCCTCGCTCTGCCTGCAGAGCCCTGCTGTGTGCAGAGGGGTGTAAGGGACAGAAGGAGTAAGTGCCTCCTTTCTGAGCAGGGGGGAGAAGCCAAACCCCACCAGCAAGCCTCTTTGCTCCAGGGAGTCAGACCCACAGCTGCTGCAAGTTTATCACTGGCCAAAGACTTGCCCCTCTGGGCTTTACTTTACCAGTTCCTCGAGAGATAAAAGCCAGAGCTCTGGTTTCACCAGTCTCAGCACAGCAGAGGTTCCACTTACAAGTTATTAATTATTATCACTTCTAATAATCGAGCACAAAGCTCCTCATCCGCTCCTCCGTCCCCCCCGGGGGCGACTCTCCCCTGCTCCAACACATTCCCACCCCTCGGGAAGACGTTGTTTATTATGCTGATCCCACAGCCCGGGAATACTCCCCTGACAAAGCCCCTATTAACCTCAGAGTGTGGGCCTGAGTTTCTCAGAGTTTCCCACACTTTCTTCCCCATTTATGGCATTGAAAGGGCCCACAAAGGAAGCGTGCCTCCCAACAGCCCGCATTAGTGACGCCGCTCGGCCCCGCTTTGTGCTCCCCGGCAATTCCTGCCCCGATAGACCATCTGGAGAGCTATTTTCCCAAGGAGCACACGGATCGATCCGTATTATGCGAGAGCCCTTTGAAAACTTGGGAACGTAATGCTCTTTGACACTAAATAGGTGTCTCGAGAGGGGTTGTCAGAAAAATTTTCGACCGTTTAGGGAAGGTAGAGAGAAAGAAAAAAAAAAAAAAGTAAAAAAAATTGTAATTATTGCCTTAAAAATGCCATCGATAATATTTGGGGGACAGGCTGACAGGAGTATAGGAAATGGTCTAAATTAAAAATGCTCTAGGAGTGATACAGCACAGAAAGCTTTAAACCATCAAGCTGTGTCCTACAAATACAGCCACAGATGTACAGGACCACTGCATTTAAATCTGGGCAACACAGACCATGAGACTCTGGTTTACTCTTTCCTGATAGTCCAGATCCTCCAGACCTGTTGCTACATCACAACACACTGGGTTCCCCTCCATGAAAAGCCAAGTGTCAGATGGGCTAAGCAAGCTGCCAACTGGTATTCCAAGCAGCAGCAGCTCCTGTGGAAACAGCATGTGTAGCAAAGTCTGTACCTGGGCTGGCATCATCACCTACAGACCAGAAAGGTCTGTGGCCCAGTCCCCGTTTCCTAGGCTGGTGGGCCTCCAGCAGCTTTGATTTATGGACTATAATGGACACAAGCCATCTGAGAATAATCTTGGGGCTGGCTGGATCCTCTGGGGCTGTTCCTCAACTCACAGCAATGTGTGGTACACAGACTGCACACCACAGCTCAGGATGTGGCAAGATCCACACCTGGGAGATGGGTCACACAGGGGGTTTTGCCTTTGGAAAAGCCAGGAGTCCTGCCCAACATGTGAGGTCTGCAAGCATAGCCACTGCCAATGGCTGCAGGTTTTACCCCAGTTCCAGGTGTGAGTGGACACCCCCAGTTTCACATGTGATCCCAAAGCCTTCATCTTCAGGATGCAGCCCTCGACTGCCATGTGATCTGCAGAGAAATGAAGCCCTGCAGGAGTACAGCCCTGTCTACAGCATGGCCCTCACCTCACTGGAGCTGGCCCAGGTTTCACAGCAGGCTCCAAGGAAGGGTACCCTTGTGTCACACCGTTTACCCAACCCTGCACGTTGGGCAATTTGGGGAGGTTTGTTTCTTTTAATCCTTCTTTCCAAAAGCAGAGAAGCACTCAGCCTCAGCCAAGCAATCTATCACCCTGGCTCCGCAGCGACCGCCAGAGAGGCACAAGCTCCTCCCATGGCTGTGAAGTACAGGGACAAGGATTTGGATCACAGACACCTTTCAGTGGGACAGACTATTGCACTAACAGCTGTTTTTTTATTACTATTATTTAATTCCCAGGTTTTTAACAAAGAACAACTGGGTTGCCTTCAGCAGAGGATTCCTTTCCTTGCTGCACGTACCACCCTCAGCCCAGAACCAATGCGTTCCAGGGACCCCCAGACAACTATTCTGAAGCATCACTTGGGAAATACTGTCACCATCAAGTGTTCAGGCCTTAATAATCAACCAGAGGGAGGTTGTTTTACACAGGGGGTAGGTGAAGCAGGCCAGGGGGATGGAAGGTTTGCTGGCTTTAAGCAGGGCAGGGGGGTGAGCTGGGCCCAGAGGGCGGGCGTTCGCTGCGCGCCTGGTTCACCATTCACATCAGATGGTGCGAGGCCACAGCTCCCAGGATTTCCCACATTGCCCCTTTCACCGTGTTAAACTGGTGACAAAAGAAGTGTGCCTCTGAGGGTCCTGAGAAGAAAGCTAACGCCTGCTGCACCATCTGCCCAGCTCTTAAAGGAAGGGATAATGCTTTAATCAGTGGGAGTTGGTTTAGCCCTCCGGAGCGCAGGGGCATTGTGCTGGGGCGAGGGTGGCATTATTGAAACCCACTCATTTCATATTTCCAGAACAGAAAATGAGGTCGAATTTCCCCCCACCACCTCCTCCAGCTCCTGGTGCCCACTGCTGCTGCTGCTGCACACACATTCTTCCCCCAAGTGCGTGGCAGGACCTGCTGTCCCCTCACCACATGTTGACCCCTGTGCTGAGCTTCAAGCACCAGTAATGGCACAGGCACAGGCACACACAGCCAGGGACTGCCCTGGCTGCCAGTGATACTGCTGATTACAAACTGGCAACACAGTTCAGGGAACTGACTGTCAATAGGACTCATTCCCTGTTCAGCAACAGGTTTCTGACAACCTGTGTGACCCAGCTAAATGTTAAAGGTCTTTGGGCTGGGCAGGGAGGAGGGAGATTGGTTGACCTAGGAAAATCACAGCCAGGAGAAGCCATGAAGTTAGAAGAGGCTTTGTAAGCTCCACATTAGTGAGTAGCTACAGGAACATCCTTTGCAGGATCGTGTCCTTCCACACCACACCCCCTGTGTGCTGGAACACTCTGGTTGCTCCCTATGGACCTGAACATGCAGGTTTGGCCCTGGCCTATAGGAAGGGATGCTGAGGGCAGGTGAAACAGGCTGACTGAAGCTGGCAGTGAAATAAAAAGTTTCTTTCTGCTTCTGAAAGGCAGACATAGAAAATAGGTGAGTTTTCATTACTGTAGCAGTAAGAAACAGGCATTCAAGAACTAACATCAACCTGCCAGCCTTCAAGCAACAGCCTCAGTTTACTCCTTGTGCTGACCTCTGACCATGGAACATGCATTAAGGAAAACAAAACTATGCCCACGAACAACTTGAACTCACAGAGCTCCACATACTGCAGCTGGAACAGATGTTCCATAAAGTATAACTGGGAATTTGTCAATACGAGGCCTCACAAGCCTGACAGACCTTAAGTGTGACTGGCTCTGCATTGGCTTGTGCCTGGGGCCTGCAATAGCCTAAAAAAAACCCAACCCAACCTCAAAGAGCTAGCTTTAATCCCAGGTCCTATCTAGTCCTTTCCACTCCACTGCCTGTGTTCATTGCAATAAACACAGCTCACATACTGAGAAAGCCCAAAATCAGAGTCACAGGGCATCCCAGCACTTGTACTTAGATTCTGCAAGTGGGATAATACAAGTAAGAGACAAAAACTGACTTCTGACTGCACCTCAGCTGTCTGTAAAGAGAAAATTATATTTAGGTGTCTTATGTGGAGACTCTGGACCAAGAGAGCCACAAGGCATTTACAAAGTGGCATGAAATTAAATAGGACATGTTTGGGAAGGGTATCATAATCATGACATGTCACAGGCTGCTGTAGGAAAGCCCAGATTACCCAAACAAAAGCAAGGAAGAGCTCAGAATGTAACTCATAGAGGGACTTCAAGCATTTAAATAATGGAGAGGAAAATATTTCAAGCTAACTGCTCAGCTCAAATTGTTTTAAAGCTTCTTCCCTTGATCTTAGTCTCCAGTTGCCCAAAAATTACCTGGTACTGTATTCATCTAAGCACGGTTTAATGTCAATGAAAGGGTTTAGTCCCTCTAATTCTGCATCTTTTCCTTTTCAACCTCTCTTCTGGTCATGGGCACAGAGCATTATCTCTTCCTGGGATCAGTCTTCTGTACTTAATTTCACCACAGCCTGGGAAAAGGCAGCACATTGAGATGTTGACATTCCCAACATCAGGCAGAAGTTTGATTATAATGACAGCAAACGCTTTCCCACGTTCCTACCCCAGCTCTGCAATGCCAAGCCCTTTGTGTCACACACTCCCCAGTCCACCTGCTCCTTTGGGAGCAGGGTATTATCCCCAGGCAATTCACAGTCAATTTGCCATGCTGTAATGGATGCTGTCTCTATTGTCCCGGGGCACGCATGGATTGGCTATCGACTGTGGGAAACTCCAAGTCGCTCAGGACCCAGACATTTGTATGCAGCCTCTGTGTATAAATAGAGCAGCTCCCGGCTCCCTTCTGCACCCGTGACCAGCGAGCCCTGAGCTGAACCAGCACTCGGGATAATGGCACCCAGCAGCCTCTCCCTGGAAATCCTCACACCCAAAGAGAAGAACAGAGTAAGTATCTGCTGTCTGTGGGACCGAAGGGCACGGAGCTGAGAAGAGGCAAACCCCTTCAGCAGCAGGTTATGCAGAGGCTCGTCACTAACTGTCCTCCTGCTTTCTGTTACAGCTCAGGAAACCCATCGTGGAGAAGCTGCGCCGCGATCGGATTAACAGCAGCATCGAGCAGCTGAAGCTGCTGCTGGAGAAGGAGTTTCAGAGACACCAGCCCAGCTCCAAGCTGGAGAAAGCCGATATCCTGGAGATGACCGTCAGCTACCTCAAGTACAGCCGAGGTGAGTGCCTCCCATGCTCTGCCCGAGAACAGAACTGCCAGTTGTTCTCGCTCAACCCAAGAGCCTCCTGGGGTAACACTCCTCTCCTTTCTGCCCTCGCAGCTTTCGCAGCCTGTGCCAAGAGCCAGCAGCAGGATTACTGCGAAGGCTACGCCTGGTGCCTCAAGGAAGCGCTGCAATTCCTGTCCCTCCATTCAGCCAGCACAGAAACCCGCATGAAGCTGATCTGCCATTTCCAGAGGTCACAAGCAGCACCTAAAGACTCTGGGGGTTCTTCTTCTGCACCCGTGTCCACCCACCAGCCCTCGGCAAAAGAAGCAGCACTCAAACCCTCCTGCAGCCTCTGGAGGCCTTGGTAGGCCAAGAGTTCGGCTCTGTGGTTCCCGGACGCGCTCGCACGCCAGAGGAGACCGTGACTTGCTACACAAGTCCCCCCCAACTCCTCTCACGAGTAGGGAAGAATGTCTTCCTTTTGCAGAGCATTACTATGCTTGGATGTTTGCTTCCCTTCTTCCAGAAGGACTGAAATGACCCCACCACGTGGAGAGAAAGTGATTCTAAAAGAATGCGAGATGTAATAATCCTCCCGCAGGGAGGGCCAGAGGAGTTCTGAGAGGAACACCGACTGTTCTTAACCTTAGTGAGGTTGTTGTCCGTGTACACCCGTTGAGAAAGCAGTGACTTCTAAGATGCCCAGGCCAGTGTTTTCAGGAGGAGCCCTTTCCTCCCACCTGCCCAGATCAAGACTCCCAAGACCTGCGGCCGCGGGGCCCCGGGTGCCTCCAGCTGCTCAGAAAACCCGGGTGTCCCGGGGGCTTAGACTGCTGTGAAAATGGTCAAACCATAACCCAGACTGTGTAGAGGAAATTCCTCAGGATGTCTTGCTCACACACACAGTGCTGTTTGTGAGGTTCAGGATGCGTCTGCCTTTTATAAAGGCAAAAGATCATTTTTATATCCTTATAGGAAAGAGAGTTACGGCCGTGTGGTCGATTTTGCAAGGTTTAGGGAAGCCTTTCATGAAAGGCAGCTGTAGAAATTATATTTGCTCTTTGGTACCCTAGCACCGGGGGAGAATGTGAATTCTTTACTGTCCTTGGAGGATGCTATGACATGTTATGTGTGAGCTGCACCACCTGTATGACCTGTGCCAGAAATTACCTTGAAATTCAGAATTTGCAGAAACGAAAATAAATAAAAACCTAGTTAAAAAAGCCAGTGAGTTGTTCTTTCTTGAGTAGTTTGCACAGGTGATTTCCTTGTGGTCCTCGGGGTTAAAAGGGCACGAGACAAAGATTTCAGTAAAAGCAAAGACCTTCAAGACTGGTATTTGTGTCCAGTGGGACCCCTTTCCACAGCAGAGCACACACAGCTCTGAAATAACAAACCCCACATGAGGCAAAAATAGAAAAGTGCCCAACCACCAACTCCTTGGGAAATTTCGACACTTGTCAGCAAGGGTGAGCTGAGGAAAAATGTCCTGCCTCCCCGACACGCTTTGGATGACCAGACCAAGTTTGCCAAGGCACTTCGTGCTACATATCCCGTGGCACGTCCCAAAACAGCCTGAAATGCGGGTTTTTTTTGCCTGAAGGGCAGCTGGGCTGCGTGTGGCGGAGGCAGCAGCGTCCCCAGCCCGGGCTGGGCGGGACAGAGCCCGTGAGGGGGTGGCGGGAACGCGCTGCCCTCCGAGACTCAGAGCGGGGACCTGGACGCTGCTTCTCCGCTGCCTCTGCCGGTCCCCAGCGGCTCTGCCCATGGCCTTTGGCTGCTGGGGGGTGTCTGTGGTGAGGGGTGGGGGTGTGACCGCCCCAGGGCCGCGGGTGACCCGGTTCCCCGTTCCGCCGCCCCCCCTAAATTTCTGGGTTGTGCGCCTCGGGTGCGCCCTGCGCGTGCGCGCGGCGGCTCCTGCCTCATTAGCATAATATATGCGCTCGCACTCATTAGTATGCATATGTATGCGCATACATTTGCATGTCGATGAGGCCGGGCGAGGAGTGGGTCGCGTTCAAAATGGCGGAGCGGGGCGGGCGAGGTAGCGCCGGTCACGGCAGTTTGGACAAGAGCATCACCCTCCCGCCGGACGAAATCTTCCGCAACCTGGAGAACGCCAAACGCTTCGCCATAGACATCGGTAAGCGGG
>JANHGL010024259.1:8584-24377 GCA_024611195.1 Ceyx melanurus
CTCCAGAGATGGAGACTCCACAACCCCCCTGGGCAGCCTGTTCCAGAGCTCTGGCACCCTCACTGAGAAAAAGTTCTATCTTGTGTTGACCCTAAACCTCTTGTGCTCCAACTTGCACCCATTGCCTCTCGTCCCGTCATTGGACGACATTGAGAAAAGTAAATCTAGATGTGTGTAGGGAGTCTGGGAAAAGCCAGCAGGGTGTCCTAGGTCTGTGGCACACCTGGTGAGAAGTGGGAGGGTGTACTCAGTTCTTTCTGTTCTCTCAACTTGCCCCCATCTCGTCCTCCCAGGGGTGACTCTCCTCATGTTCTTGGAGTTTCCAGCCTGTTTCCAAAGCACACAACTCTTTCCTTCCCACCTTATAGCTGTCTTGCTCTGGCAGTTCAATTCTGCCTAGAAAAACCCTCCTCATGGTTTTACTGTAGCTTCTAATTATTCTCTGCTGAAAGGAAGAGGATGTCGGTGTGAATCCTGGTACAAAGTAAAGAGGGGGCAGAAGGTGGGTGGGGATTATTTAGGCCAGAACAGCAGGTTCTGTCTCAAAAGGCACAGGCAAAATCCCTTGTAGTCTTCAGCTGTCCCTACTATCTTGGCCTACTGAGCTGATGTCACTTAAGCAGTCATGCTGATGTCAGAGGTCTGCAGTTGGACCTTCATTATGCTGCTGTGTGGTTGTCAGGATTGTAACTTCTGTTAGGGACAGCACAATGCCAGGGTCCCTAAACCATGTCCCCCAGCACCACATCTATGCGACTCAAACACCTCCAGGGATGAGGACTCCACCACCTCCCTGGGCAGCCCATTCCAATGCCTCACCACCCTCTCTGGAAAGAAATTCCTCTTGAGATCTAACCTAAATTTCCCTTGGCACAACTTGCAGCCATTGCCCCTCGTCCTGTCATCTTTAACTAGGGAGAAGAGGTCGACCCCCACCTCCCTATAACTTCCCTTCAGGTAGTTGTAGAGAGCAATAAGGTCCCCCCTGAGCCTCCTCTTCACCAGACTAAACAATCCCAACTCCCTCAGCCTCTCCTCATAGGAGAATAATTAAATACAATTATTTTTTCTTTCATTTATGTATTTATTTAAAAATACCATGTGATTTTAGGGAGTATTTTAGGATATTTCTGTGGAATATTCCTAAGAGAAAATACAAACTGTCAGTGATTCAGGATTCTATCCACAAAGCAGTTTCCCCATCACTCAAATTGACATAGATTCATCCTTCTTACCTCATTTGTAGAACAGTTTTAGTGTCTATCTGGACCCTCACTGTAAGACCATAAACTAGATCAATAGTGTGGAATACTGTGATGTTAGGACAGAGCAGTTTCAAAACCTGAGCAACTGTGTATTTTTTTTAGATACTTGAAGTAATATATTTTGTAAGCTGTATAATCTCACCATCTAGCTAAAACATCACAAAAGGCCAAGCATATCCCCCCTCAAAAACCAACAACAACCCAGAAGATTTTTTGAAGCGTAACCGTTGAATCTATTTTTACAATTACAGAAATTTAACAAGGTATTTGAAATTGAAAGAACATCATCAAAACTAAGAAAGCAGCAGATTTTGGGAGTTTCCTCTTCAGAAATACTTGAAAATCCCAGACATGATGGAAATGTGGAATTTGATCAGTGTTTGTCCTTTGTTCCCCCAGCTCAGGAACACCATTCTTCCTGCACCAGGAACAAAAATCATAATACACCTCTGGATGTACCATGGAAATAACAGGGCAGGATACAGAAATTAAATATTTACTTCTGACTAAGTCCCACCCTGTTTAGTTCTTTCCTGAATTAGGACAGTTACTAGGAGTAGATCTGAAGATAAAGATGGACTTTCTCATCAACATTCTGTCTGCTGAACTACGCCTTTCCAGTAACCTGCAAGCCCCACAGTTTGCAGCCCAAGTTCTAGCTATGCTGCATCAGGGGCCTGGCTTATATTGACATGCAGAACAGATGAGAAAAGAGCTCAATGTGGAAAGGAATCTGGTGGTCCATTAAAGCCTCATTGTGTGTTACTGCACTCTTAAGATGATCTGCAACACTCCATCATCTGGATGAGGGTTGCTACGTCATACCCATATATGAGGTTGTTTTGACGATTAAACCCCCTTTTATTATTCCCATTATTGTCCTTCAAAGACGTTTTGTTAGTATACTCAAAAGTGTTCCTTCTCTGCAAGAATCATTCACACTTCTACAGACAATTTAAAAGTATAAATATTTGCTTATGTGTATTTGAAAGGATAGCCTTATATATACATACATGCATACCCATAAGAAGAGCAAATGAGAGATGAACTGATAGTTATAGATATTCCTAGGCCGATGATCAAAATGCAGAGCCCTTCTGCAGACAGGTGGGAAGAGTAGTGCTTCTTTTCAGAACTAAAATCACAGGCATGTTAACAAAGAAGAAGGAGGCTTCTGCTTGAATTCCTATTCTCTGTATCCATACAAGTCCTGAAAGCTCTGCTAAAGTGAAATTAAGTTCTCATTATGAATTTCAGCAACATATCAAGAAAAAAAAAAAATCCCGTTCTAAATCTCTCATCTGGTCCTGCTTGAACTGGTAGTTGAATGGGCAGAATTCCCACTTTTCTTAGCTGTTGGGTAAGTTTCTGTTGTACCTGTAACAGCAACGGGAGACATTCTGTGCATGTGGTGTTGCTGGTCGGAGAGGCTCCCCACACTCTCAGGGATCATCACTTCATCTCCTTTCTCAACAGTATCATTAGATCTTATGCTGGTATGGGTTTCTGTGGAAATCCCTCATGCACACAGATGAGTAAAACTCTAATGACAGCAAACTGCCTCCAGCTGAAGTATCAGGATGAGGTTTCCCAATTAGCCCAGGCTGCTCTCACGCCATTTCTACATCCTTCCTTCCCCTGTGCCCCACACCTGCCAGCAGCAAAGTACTCCTTCAGTCACCTACTCATGGATCAGCTGCCCAATTTGGCAAAGCCAGCTGCTCAGGCAGGTCCCTTCCCTGTCTGCACAGCTCCAGGAGAGTCAACAGCTCTTGCAAAGGGGCAGGACATACACGTGGCATGTGGGTCTGTATTTTTAGCAGCAACAGAGATGATTTAAGGTGCTAACATCTCTCACTGAAATGAAATGAAATATTAGAACAAAATGATAAAAATAATTTGTCCCAATTGCCAGCACTTGGCAGTATCTAATACTGAATTCCAGCATAGCTAAAACACAAACTTGCTGTATGGCTGTTTGTGGTGTACTACTTGATTTGGACTGAGTAACAGAAGAATTAAGGTGAAGAGCTTGGGATTTTTTTAAAGCTGTGCCATATGTTTGGTAAGCATAAGTCAGAATGTCTGATTTCTGCACCAAGAAAATGAAACAAAACTAACCACAGCTAGAACTAGTGTATGCAGTCAGTGGATAGAATAAGAAGTCAGTATAAGTTTTGTCAGAGGGGTGTTGTACTTCAAAATCTGCTTGAGTTCTTTATGATGAGTACATGAAAGTAAAGAAGGAGCTGCAAGGGATCCAGTTATGTTTCCAAAATGCTTTTGACCAAGTCCCTCAATAAAGTCTCATAAAATTTGAGTTTCTGATAAGAGACAAAATCTTCTGTGGGTAGTAACTGTTTAAAAGCTATGCAGAAATCAATAAAAATGCATGTTTTTCCACAACAGAGGTTTTTTACAATTTCACTGGTGCTGGTCTTTTATTACTAAGTGATGTTGAAAGGGTGAAGAAGGTGGTAATGAGGTTTACTGGTGATACTAAGTTCCTTATGATATTAAACTCAAAAGCCAGCTATGAAGTTTCAGAAGGACTCCACCAATAGCTGAATGAGAAAATTGCTGACAAAATAGGTTAATTTAATAGAAATCCTAACTTTTTAACACAGACTAATGGTTTCTAAACTAACATTACTACCACTCAAGAAAGAGGCCATTGAATAATTTTGGTCACTTTGATTAAAATAGTTGCAGTTGAAAGTCAAACCTGAAGGAAAGAAGCTGAGAATAAGACATCAGCAAACATTGGTATAGCATTCTACACTTCTCCTCTCTTCTATTTCTCTTGGTTACAAGGGAGATCAAAAGAAATGATCAAAGATGTGGACCTTTTCCATATGAGGATATAGTAAATGAAAAGTAAACAGATTAAGCTGTTTCTGTATGGAGAAAGGGTGATTAAAGGGATACTGTGGAAAAAATCTTTGAAAATGGTGGCTGGGATTGGGGCAGAAGGGGGGCAATCATGTATGGCTTCTCACAATAAGGGAACTAAAGGTGAATCTATACAATTCTCATTTGGCAGGTTCAAAAACACAAGGAAATGATTTTTCCCATAATGTAGACTTGAATGAGAATA
Source organism: Ceyx melanurus (assembly GCA_024611195.1). Classification (NCBI taxonomy): domain Eukaryota; kingdom Metazoa; phylum Chordata; class Aves; order Coraciiformes; family Alcedinidae; genus Ceyx; species Ceyx melanurus. The sequence goes on from JANHGL010024259.1 coordinate 12,947, forward strand.
CACAGAATTGTTGGGAGCTACAGGACATGCTCTGAAAAGAATCAATTTATATGTCTAATGAGCTTTTCCTAAGTACCTGCAATTGGCCACTGTGGGGAAGAGGGAACAGTTATGAAGACCTTTGGTCTACCCCAGTACAGACATTTCAACTCCTACTTTCCAAACAGAATAAATTGGCGAGGCTTCTAATATCAACCACATAATGTGAGATTAGCACAGGTAAAGGATATTTAGAATATTACATCTAGTTCCATATTGTCACGATAACAGCAGTGAAATATCCAAAGTGCATTATTGGGCATCACTCAAGTGGCATTGATCATATGCCATGACTGCAATGAGCTATAGATGAGACCAAAGCTCTTTGTCCTGGTAGCACCATGCCATATGTTTTTATCAGTCACTAATTTGGGTGAGAATTAGTCTTTATAAAGTTATTACGTTAGAGTGTCCTAGTTATGTCAAAGTATAGAGCTGGGGGCTTCTTCATTTATACAAATATTGCTGAACATTTAATTACAGATTCTCAGTCTGGTGGATAATAAAAAATGACTACCCACCAAACTTGTAGCATTAAATGGAGACTGTATTTTTGGCAGCTCATCTAAGAAGGTTTAATATTACTAGAATTGCTTTGTTTCTCAGCAGTGTCTCCTTAAAAACAGCCTCTTCTGGACACATATTTCTATTTTATTGAGAAAAGGAAATACGGTATTAGAAATCAATGTTTTTAAAGGGTAATTTAGAGAAATCTAATCTTGGCAGATGCTGAAATAGTTTCAATTTAGAACAAATAGTATTTCTGTCATCCAGTCGGCTTTTTAAAATTAGTCCATTACTCCTTGATAAGTTAATTACAAAATAGAAAGAGACTCAACCAATCTAAAAAAGCCTATTAATGAAAGTATAGAGTACACATCTAAAAGCTTCTTTTACTGATTTATTGGTGAAATTTTACTTTTTATATGAAAACCCTTCTCTCCAATATCTTAAATCATAGGGAAAAAATGCTCAATTTTTCACCCAATCACAACTAATTTTTTACATCGGTACACTGATGGACTATTGTTTTTCTGGACTACCATCTGTTATAAAAAGTGACAGCATCATAATTGAAATTATTTAAAATATGGTGCATTCAGAAAATTCTTTACTTCAGTATAAATATGACTGCATAAGGAATTGTGCTACTGGAAATTGCCAAGATGAGCTAGTGAAATGGAATTATTGCTCAGCAGGCCATATTCCTCTGGGGCTAGGAAATGAAAAATATCTGATATTCCTTTGAAGTAAAAAAAGATAAGAGGAACGGAAGGAACATTTTTTGTTGCGTTTGAGGCTTGGTCATCTTTAGTCAGATCTTTATGCTGCAAGACAGATATCCAGTATCAAACACTGCAGAAGTTCCACATGGCACAGGCACTTGGGAGCCATGCAGACATGAGAAACATGGAATATGTTGATCTGCTGAATCCTATTCTCACTGAGGTCCATAGCAAGTCTTTCAGCACAGTAAAGTCACAGTTTTAACACAAGGATTTTGGGTAAAAACTAGTAAAACTCACCAAAAAAAATCCATTAGGTGATTAGCTTTGTAACACCCGTCTAAGGATTTCTCTGTAACTGTGCTGCACAGCCACGTTTTGTCTTTCTTACAAGAAGATCCAGCCAGTGCCCAGTGGGAATCCTTCCTGGTTAGTCCTGGAATCTCAGCTGTGTCTGAGGCAAAGTCATGGCACGTATTAGTCTAACAGCATGAATAACAGCAAGCCAGAATCCAGACTAAATCCCCCGCCCCCCATGAGTTTACAAGTGTCCTCCAAAGCCAGTTGCTCTGGCAGTCTCTTTGGGAGCCTAGCGCTTAGCAGTGTGGGCTGACTGGTAAACCCACTTCAGCTGAAATACTATTTAGCCTCAAACAACTGGAATAAAATATAATGCAAGAGGAAAAGATTTAAAACTTTAACAAAAATATCAGTGTACATCTTCCTTGCCCCAAAATGTCGCTGTCCTAAAGAGGACAGGCAAGTTTAGCCTTTTCAGATAGTATATGGTATGACAGAAACAACACTCCCCATAATCAGACCTGTTACCTCTGCCATTCTTCTGCAGTCCCATAGTAGCTGGCACACACAACTGGGACTAATAGCTTTTCCTTATGGCTGTTTAATTGCATACACAGTCCCATAACAACCTCTGGCAATTCACGGGGAACGATCTTAGGTCAAGTCAGTGTTTCATTTTCCTGCTGGTGTTTCACCATAATGCATTTTAGCCCAATAAATTAATCTCTGAGTGCTGCCATACTGCACATCCTTCTCCCTTGACCATAGCCAGATCTCAAACATCATCTACATCAGGTTGCTGACTGTTCTTTCAACACTTGCTAAGGCTCAGTTGGCCAAGAGGTGGTCAGACTTTCATGTAGACAAGGTTGTGTGACCCCAACAAAGGGAAGCCAACATGGATAGTTAGAATACAGTAGCATAGAATAGAAATAGATTATTTCCATTGGAAAAGACCTACATTGATCATCTAGTCCAACTGCCTGAGCAAGATGTGATTAAGGACATTGTCCAAATGCCTCTTCAACACTGACAGGCCTGGGGCATTAACCACATTTCAAGGAAACCTGTTCCAGCCCTTTCATGAGCTTTGTTGCCCTCCTCTGAACACTTTCAATGACCTTCCCACCTTTCTTAAATTGTGGATCCCAGAACTGCACACAAGGTGAGGATGCACCAACACTGAATACAGTGGGATAATGATCTCTCTTGGCCATCTCATGCTGTGTTTGATACCCCCCAGCATGCTGGCTGTTTGCCCTCTCAGCTGCCAGGGTACATGGCTGGCTCCTGTTGAGCCTCCTGCTGAGCAGCATCCCCAGATCACTTTCTGCCAGGCTGCTCTCCAGCTGCTCCTCTCCCAGTTTAAACTTGTACCTAGTGTTACTATCCTAAGTGCAGAATCTGGCATTTCAACTTCTTAAATTTAATTCCATTAATCATAGCCCAAGGCTTCCATCTATCCAGATTCCTCTGCAAAAGCTTCTGTCCCTCAAGAGAATCAGCAGAACCTCACAGCTTGGTGGCATCAAACTTGCTAATGGTGTATACAATTCCTTTATCCAGATTGTTGATATATGTGTATTGAACAGATCTTACCCTAGAATTGAATTCTGAGGAATACTGATGGTGACCAGTTGTCAGTTAGCCAGATGTAGCTCCGTTCACTACAACCCTCTGACTGTAGCTGGTGATGCCCAATACCAGGTAAAACCACAAGGAATTTTAAGAAAAAAATGTTTGTAGACAATTTCTATACTCCAAATACAGAAAAGAAAAAGCACAAGATACAGTAAAAAACCCCAACCTTCAGTATATACTGTTCAGTAAATTTAAGAACCCATGAATATTCAAAAACAAGGTCATTTTAAACATACATTTGAAGTCTCCTTTATAGAAGGTTTTCCATATTACTCCTCACATCAGTACTAACTCAGAAATAACAACTGCCTATAATTACAATATTGCTCACCTCATTTAAACAGACACTAGGCTTCACCTCCTTGTGGTGAAGAGCAATCCAAGGACCACACTGTAAGGTCCATAATACTGTTAAATAAGAACAAGCAAGGGAAGCATGATGTCCATTTTCAGGAAGTATATGAGTGAAGTGTCCAGCATCATGTCCAGATGTATAGCCACATCTCAGTGGACACTGTAATGAGAGATCTAAGCTTGATGAGTCTATTTATTTAAAAGTTGTATAGCAGGTTGTCCTGGTTTGGACAGATTTTATCTTAAATTTAGCAATGTGAGACCAGAAGACGTATAGGGAGACAAGAATTTTACTAAAGCATATATATATATATATATGTATATATTTGTATAGAACGTAAAAAGCAATGTGAAACAGTAATGTTAACAGCAGAACAGAACAATCTGATTTGTTGGTCTCCCTTCCCTTTCCTGATGATGTTTATTTTATCTTCACCTTACAAAAGTACCATGAAGGACATGCACGTTAGCTCTGCAGTTTGCATCTGGGCTTCTTCCTGGTGAGACCATTTTTCAGACACCACTAATTACCACTGTGGAACAGTTTGCATTTTGATATAAATGAAATCACTTTCCTCAAGCACAAACTTCTAATTTTCAAGGAGGAAAAAATGGAAGTCAATTCTATATGAAAAATAAATATAAGCTGCACTGAAAATTGGAGTTTGGTTCATTATTCAGCAGTTCACATTAACACGCATTAGGGGAGTCACTGTTAGCAGAGTCCTGAGTCCTGGCTTCAGTTCTGTCACTTGTGGCTCTTCAGCAGGAGTTTCTTGAGCAGCTCTGTGGTAGAGCTATGATTAAGGTCAAATGGGGAGGGCTACTGATGACCTGTGTTGGGGACCACGTCTGACCCAGCAGAATGTAGTCTCCCAAGCTAAGTCCATTACCAGGGAGTGCATCTGACTCCTGTGGTATTTATCATAGTTACTAATGCACCAGCTCTAAAGGTCAAGTGACTCACTTGCATGAGATTCTCAGTTTTCATTTGAGGAAAATTGTGTTTCTAGCTTTGTACTTCTGCAGAAAAGATGAAAATATAAATGTAGTAAGGCTTAAGAAGTGGAAGGAAGCTTAAAAATGTTTAAAAACAAAACAAACATGACAAATTTTTGATCTGATGTTATGATCTGGGGGACAAATTAATGATTTAATGATTTTTGAATGTCAGGGATAGGAATGATTAGGATGGACAGTAGAAAAAGGGGTGGAGGAATTTTCCAAAATACTGATTATTTAAAGAGCTGTTGTCCCATGTTTAAAACGTGAGGTGATATTTTGTTGTTAGTTGGTTACAAAAATAAAAATAATTTTTAGTCAAGAAAAGTTGAAGAATCCATGTAGTGTTGTGGGCTATGATCTTTTTTGTTATCTCACTTGGGTCAGTTGGAATTTTACTAACCAATAACTTTACTCCTGCTGTTGCAAAGTTCTACAAAGCCACATCTGCTCATGTAGCACAGAATTTCTCTTCTACATGGGCCCCAAGACCTGCTTCAGAGCTGGTGCCTGGCATCAATTAATTAAATATGTTTTATTTTATTTTTAAAAGCTCCACGGATTTTGCATGAAATATAGAAAGGTTCTGCTGACTACAGTTTGCTGTGGGATGACTAATAATGTCCAGGCCAGAAATACTGTTTCAATTAGTGCTTGTTCAGAATAGTGAAATGCTGGAATAAGAAGTAAAATAATTTCCCAAACTTCCAGATGATATAGCATCAGTAATATCTAATAATAAGAAATAGTGAGAAAGAAAAGAGTTTGGATTGAAGCACTAGATTGAGTGTGAGAACTCTGGGGAGTTTTCACACTTGCCCTGACTCCAGCTTTTATTATTTTGGTGTGGGGGGTTTTTTTGGTGTTTTTTTTTTAATTGTGTGCATTTTTTTTATTATTTTTTTTTTAGATTCCACGTTTAATTTGCAGTTCAAATTTGCAGCGTGTCCTTTTCTTGGAAACACATGCTCCTAACAAAGTGAATTTGTCTGTGGTCCCCACAGAACTTCCTGGGACTAGAACAAGTATTAGCTTATTAGCAACTGACATTACTGCCGGAGTATGAAGAAAGAACTTCTCTATTGAACTTGATGGCTCCAAAATTCCCTCTTTCTTAGCTAGCCAGTAGTCAAATTTTCAAGGGAAGGGCATGGCTGATTCAGAAGTGAAGTCTACCAGTTCTTCATAAATTTCTTCTGTTTCATATCCCTTGACACAAAGCAAAACCTCGGTATCTGAGAAGTTTCCAACGACTGTCTTCTAAAAATCATAAAATGAGAGAATTTGTCTTAAGTGACCAATTCTTCACTTTGAATCCATTCCCTGGGGTTCAGCTTCATGTGTTTGATTCATCTATCACTTGCAGACTGAAAACACCCTGGAGTCCAGTCATGGCCAGGTCTTCATAATGTGAGATGCTCTATAAACACACTAGCACAGTGATCCCAGAGGCAACTTAGAACTGTCGTTGAACACAATCCTAAAGATGACCAGACACCCAAGAAAGTAGGAGGATTATTGGTCAATAGACTACATTACCATAAAACACAGCAGGCTGGCTTTAGCTTGGCAGTAAGTTATCTTTTATCACATATAAAAGTCTTCGGGTTGCAGCACAGTAAGAGATTCTTATTTGCCTCTCTCATTTATCAATATTATGTTGTTCTGCTTATATCACAGCTGGAGAATGTTAGAAAGTATTTGGGAGCCTACTGAACAAAACTTCTTGTGTTTTTCTCTGGTGAGGGAGCAACAGGAGCAACAAGTGGAGAGCTGAAAGGTAGAAAAAAACCTCTCTAAAATGTGGTGTGATAAAAGAGGACAGCTAAAAGAAATACTAGGGTTTTTAACCCCCTCGCAGCTAGCAATGCTGTTTCCTGTACCTTCAGTTTCATCTGCTTCTCACAGTCAATCCTAGCAAATGTGCCTACCTATCAAAATGACTCCAGCTTTGGGATGAAGGTGTCAGCAGCTGCAAGACCCCATGGGTGTGATTACCTTTTTTCCTGCTGTCTCCCATGTTTAAGCATTTGCCAAGCTGCAAAGGTCATTTTTCTGGCGTGACTCTGGAGTACACTTAATGGTAGTCTTGGTACTCACTGACCTCCTGTACCTACAGAGATTAAACATCTTGGTCAAATTTTCACTGCCTGGATCTGTGCCAAATCCTTTTGCACGCACGAAGGACTTTATCACTTGTAAACTTCTGGTGCAGAGCACACGGGGCTCAGTCGTTTGATGCCAAGGAGCCTTCTTGATTTTTTGCAGTAAAGAAACATGAATTCGTATGCACCACAGGGATAGCTAAAGAAAATGTATGTGCACAGATCTTTGTCAGTAGTCTGGTCTGGTTGCTGCAGCCAGCAGTGCTAAAGCCATGCTGCCCTGCTTGATGGAAACACACCATCTGTGTCTGTGGCTTCCCATCAGAAGCATAACCTTGGCTTTCAAAATAAGAGAGATACTTTTAAGTATTTATATTGTGGAAATTAAATTAAACCTCACTGTAGTGTTGGTTTTAGCAACTTGCACATAGTCCCATCATGTTTAGAGGTAAATGTAGCTGAGAAATCTTATTAAATCTATAAAGGGGCTATTTTGAGAGCTTTTTTAAGGCAACTTTGACTATTAACAATTCACAGCATCTGGCAACACTGGCCTTTGTGATTACATTGAACGTTATTGAGTGGGAATTTCTGTATCATTTAAGAGCAATTATTTGCACTGCCTGTATTCCACATCTTCTCAGAAGTAGGTGGCAGGTGATGTCTCCAAAGATAAGTAATCTTTCCCTACATACCCTCCATCTACATTACATTCTCTAGATGTTGTACATGAGGTTCACCAAGAAAATTCTCTGTGGCATGTTACCTACTTTATTTCATTCCACTTGATAGAGCTACTAAAAATATCTGTTCTTAGATGAGTGAGTCTTTTCCTCTCGTGTGTGTCAATTTGCAGGTTCTAATTCTGTAACTAATTGTACAAACTGAGGACTTGTAAGATGAATGGGCTGCAGTCACCTACTAACAACATGTGAAATTGTATCCGCTAGGAATATTTTGATGATTTAAAAAATCCTTAGGGTAGGTGTCAATTAAAAGGAAAAAAGAAAGGGGAGGGATTCCACCCACCCTTTCACACTTATTTATCTTTTTCACTGTGTTGCACTTTCATTGTTTCTATCCTCAGAGAAGCTTTCTGCCACCAAATTAATTTCTCCATTTTGTATTTTTTTTCCCCCTCTTCTTTGTTTTGTGTATTCTTGGTTACACTACTACTATGTGAGAGAATATTTCTACTAATTTACAGGCATTTTCTGTATTTTTATTACTAAAGAGAGTAAGTCTGGAGCCAAGTTCAGTATCAAACAACAGCTGATTAGTGGTCTTAGCATTTGTGGGCAGATAACACTTCAATTTTGAAGGAGAGAGTAACTATTATAAAAATCTGTTCACACCCTGGGCTTCTGTTGATACTTTAAGCAGAAAAAGTAGATGACTGAGCATAACTGAGCTTCTCCCACTACAATGATTTTGACTCCATTGTGACTGAAGTCTGCACTGACAGGAGACCACAAACAAGCAAAACCTGAGCTTGTGGATTAATATTGACCATAAATCTCCTATGCAAGAGGGAAATGAGAGGCTAGATTGAAGTTTGCATCGAAGACAGAGCATCATCAACAGTTGCAACGTCACATATCTGTGCTTTTTTTTTTTTTTTTTCCAATGTAATTCTACAGGGAGAATGATCTTTTTCTACACAGGACAGTATCACTCCCCACATGGAGGTTCTTTTTCAAAACAACAAAGAATGTCTTTCCCTTAACTTATATCACAGAATAGAAATGTCCACACAAGGAGCTTTACATTCACAAGCATATTGCTGGGTTTTACTGGTTCATTTTTCAGTGTGGACAAGTCCTGAACTATTATTTGTAAAAACACTTGAGGACAGGAATAGTTGATGCTGGGATGTCCTGGGCATGCTACCCTCACGTGCACAATCTGTTGCTGACTCAGGACAGCCTGGACTGTTCCACAGAGCACCACTGGCCATGAAGCCCCGTGCTTGGCAATTTGGGAAAGATGAGGCAAAAGAAAGGAATCCAAAAAAAGCAACAAAGATGGTAGACACATGGTTGTGTGTTTCACAGGCACTGAGCTTTCTTAAAATAATATGGAAGGAAGGAAGAAAGAAAAGCCAGAAAATTATATATCAGCAGCACTATTTCTAAAAATAATGGTTTTCAGACTTTTCCATGAGGCATTAACAGCTCTTTAAGGGATAATCTTTATTGCTTTGTAATGTACAAAGCAATAAACAGCTGCTGAGATTGATTAATAGCCAAAGCAAAGTTGAGGCGTGTAATCAATCTAAAAAGCCATTTATTGTGAGTATACTACAAAGAAATAGAGATTATTGCTGTTGCACAACAAACCATAACAGAGAAAACACACACACACTCACACATACAGAGTGAAAACAGTTGTTTTCTTGTCAAGGCTGCAGTGCTGTGCTGCCTTCTCCCTGAGATTTCAAATGGCAATTTCTGGCTGTGGCAGGACTTACAGCAAGAGATCTGGAAAAAAGTAATGCTCTAAGAACTTCAGTGTTACCTGAGGGAGAAAGAATATTTGGGTTTTTACTTCTGTAACCAGAAATACAAATTCCACATGTATTTATCTTGTCCTTGGAACTGGTACTGCTATTCATATTACCAAAAAAACCAAAGAATCATCTCACCAATTGAAATATTATCTAATTCATGCTAATGTAGAGCTCAATTAGAAACTAAGCCTGGTTACTTTTTCTTTTTCTTTTTTTTTTTTTTTTTTTAATGAATGTCTACTAAATCTTTTAAAAGGTTTTCACAGGAATGCTGAATGGGACAACTAGTCTCATCTCCAGCTATTTCAGGTAACTACCTCACCTCTTTCTTTTTATACAGTTTTAATATAGATCTTAATATAGTTCAGTTTTTGCTGCCTCCAGTCTTCTCAGGAGGCTGTTTCAGAATCTTACCTCTCCAGTGGTTTAAAACCTTTTTAAAAATTTGCATTCTGAATTTTGCAGGTCAGATAATGCACATTTGTTCCTGAATCAAAATTGTGTTTTAGCTTAAATTGCTCTTTATATTCTTTCAAGAGATTATGATGATAATATGGAGAGAGTTTATCACTTGCACTTCCAGGCACGACTTTCATATTTCTGTTTCTGAACTGATGACCTTGCAACTCAGGACAGAAATTTGTATTAGTTCACAAGGGCAGAAGCTTGCAATTTGCACTATTAAATTGCATTCCATTTCTATTACCCTAGTTCTCAAGGTTATTCAGATCTTCCTGTATCATATTGACATCCCCTTCCATATTAATGATGCCTCCCACTTTCGTGTCATCAGCACATTTCATTAACAAACTCCATCTTCCTATTTTGACACAATGAATAAAAATAGGACTGAGGATGTATCCTTGAGAAGCTGTTAGTAAAATACCATTCAAATGCAAGCATCACAACAGGAGGAAATAAATTCTTCAATTTCACATTTTCAGGAAACACAGTCCAGCTCAGTGAAAACTAAATTTCAGATCCTAGTGGATATAATCCTTCCAAACACTTGTCTTCAGAAATCTGAACTATTTCATACCTGAAATTACCTTGAATTTACACATACTTAAAATATTAGACTAAATATTTTCATAATTCCCTGTACATGCATATATCTATATGCATACAGCTATAAAAATTGGGAGTGTTAAGAATTGTACTCATGGTGTAGGGTTCACTTGGATTGTTTTTAATAATTTGACTCTGGTAGTCAAAAGATTTGTTTTAAAGTTATTTTTACCCTAGCAGTCAATTTTACCCTTTAGTTAGTTTTATATTTAATTTCTTTTCAGTTTTGTACTACTCCAGCAGATCACAGCTTTTCTGGAGAAGATGATCCCCACGCTTGAGATCACATTCTCTGTGAATTCCTATTCTCTGGGAGTTTGAAAATTCAAATTCCCTCATTTTCCCACTTTGGGTAGCCATACCATCTTTTCACAGGAAAGACTGGGCTTAAATTCACAACCTTCTTACCCCTTCCCTAATTTTTTCTTCTTTTTTTTTTTTTTTTTCCAGTTGGAGAGTTTGGTGTCAGCAAAATAAATAAAAATCTTTCAATAACTATTAGTGATAGTTCTTTTCTTCCTGTTACTATTTCATTTGGAAAATGATGGTCACTACAGCACATGATCTTTTGTGAAAAATGTTAATTTCCACTAACAGCAGCCAAACTGATTCTTGTACCTGTTTTAATTGCATCTTAACACCACACTTGTGTTGCTGATCAAGCTGAGAAGAGTGAAAGAGATCTTGGGTTTTATCAGCAGACTGTAGATGGCCTCTTGTTATCTTTTAGCAGAGAATGACCTACCAGAGGCTGTGTTCACTGCATCATCACAGTGCTGCAGAGAGGGGGCTGGGGGTGTGGGTGTGAAGCAAGCAAAGATGGGTGGTTGTGCTGCAGCCTAGTGAGAAGTGCTGTGAACACCAATGGAACTGAACAGTGGAACTATCAACAAGTCCTCTGCAGGTCAGCCACTGAATCCAGAGTTTGTGCTGCCAGTAAAACTGCCTTGTTCAAACAGTATCAGCAACGGGAGCGTAGAGGTGGTGCAGGTTGTGATGTACAATGGGTGGGTGAGGAGGAGAAGGGCAGCTGGACTCTCCCTTCAACTCTTGCATTGTGGCCAGCAGGGCAAGAGAGGTTCTCCTCCCCCTCTACTCTGCACTGGTGACACCCCACCTCGAGTACTGTGTCCAGTGCTGGGCACCCCAGTTCAGAAAAGACAGAGATTTACTGGAGAGAGTCCAGT
>JANHGL010024260.1:0-49859 GCA_024611195.1 Ceyx melanurus
AACCCCCCTGCCTGAGCAGGATCACCTAGACCAAGTCACCCAGGAACAGATCCAGGCGGGTCTTAAGTGTCTCCAGACTTGTTTTAGTTTATGTATTCCAGCCATTTCTACAGTAGCATATGTGTATATGCAAGTGCAGATAGATTTATTTATTTATTTTTAGATAATCTAACAATATTTTCTGTACCTAAAGGTAAACAGGCTTCCTTGGTACTTGTAGAAGACTTTATTTTTTTAATATTCCTGAATTTATATTAAAGCCATTTTCTATCATGTAGTAAAATTCCTGGGACTGACTTCTTCAAGGTGCAGATATTTCTTGGAGCAAATCTGCTACAGAGAATATTCAGATATCAGATGCAAGATGTATTCTAAAGAAGGCTGTCGGAGACCTCAATGCTGAGGTCTGAGTTGCAGACAAAAGTGGGGGTCAGGGAAGGAGTGAAATGGTGAAATTCTGATGCTTCCTATATGTGGTAAGCCATGGAGCACAAAAGGGTAGTCATGCTAACTAATCAGTCTGTGGTGTATGTGGGGGGATTAAACACTGTGATAATGTCAGGAATACAATGCCATTCCCACAAAGATTTTTTGCAATACAACTTCCTACCTGTCATTACTCTTCTACATCTGCAGTAGTTAGAGTGGCTGTAGACATGCATGGGTTTTAACTGCACAACAGAACTGTGAAAACAGATTTCATGCTTCTGTTCTGACCACTGCCAACTATAATTTAAAAAAAGACAAACAACAAACCAAAACAACAAACTAATGTTTAAGAACAACAACAACAAAACCCTGAATACTTTGAGTAAGATTTGAAGGGGAAAAAAACCCCAAACAACCAACAACAAAAAAAAAACACAAAACAAAAACACAGAAAAAAAATACACAAAAAAACCCCACAAACCCCACAGACACACCACAACCAACAAGCCAGAGGAATTACTTAGATCAGTGGGGGCAAAAATTTAATAGGACCTAAGTGTTTATGGTGCTTCTCAAATGTGTAAAAGCTTAGTCGTCATCCTGCTATAAAGTAAGCTTCATGATTTTCTATTCCATCTGAAAAAGACATTTGAATGTCATGGGTTTGTTTTTTGTTTTTTTTTTTCCCCAAACACAGGTATCTGTTTTGCTTTTTATAACTGTTCTCAATAATATAGTTGTGCCCAGTGAGCATGGTTATGCTGCTTTAGCATCTTTCATGGAGTAACTGATTCACCTTGCTGACATCCAGTCTATGCCACTATAATCTCACGTTTTTGTTACTGTTTCTTTTGCACAAAGCCAGTTGAATCCCTACACCTATCTTGGTACAGTTAGACAAGGCCATAAGTCATTTAGGGCCTCTGCTGGCTTGTGGCAGCAGATTAAAATTAGATGTTTGAAGCTGTCACCACCCTTATCCATCTGTCATGCTTTTCTACTAGGTGCCACTGCCCCAGTGATGTACTGGCATCTCATGAATCAACTGAACCACAGCAGTTCTCAGACTGGTGCATTAAAGTGAAATAGTTTTAACCTGACCCATCACAATGTGTCAATGTTACTGTGACTTGCAAAACGCTGTCTTGGAATTCTGCAAACTTCCAAATTTTTAAGGTTGATAAAAACACCACAAAACTTCTTTTTCAGATTCATGATGCATCTCTATCTGCTTCCTCTTAAAAGTGTATAAATACCTGTTATTTTGTGAGCTCCTTTTCCCTGCTGTTCCAGACCAGCTTTGTGTACTGATGCTGTGTTTATTCAGGATAACAAAATACATTCTCTAGAATAATAAATTAACTTTTTTCTTTGCCCTTTTGGATCACTAGGATTTTTTTAAAGGTGGAACTTCTTTTCACTGTTCTTACTGCAGCAATTTACTGTCTTTTCATGGGATTGAAGAGTAGAGAAAATGTCTTTTTAACAGACAGTACAGTAATTAACACCACTAAAAGAGAATTATCTAGAGCAGCTGGGTGGCATGAAATGAGTTGATGGGTTGGTTTTTAAGTTACCTAAACAGCTTTAGTGCATCTATCCTACTGTCAAAGTGATATAAGAGCAGTCTTTAATGTGTTAATCAGTCAGCTGTTACTCTTCAAAAAATTCAACTGTTTATCAAATTGCTTAAATTTTACATGATTCCCCAGATGATTTATTTGCAGGATTTCTGATGGGAGAATGAGTTGTGCAGAGATGTCTATGGTGTCCACCTCTCTGAACATGAGAATTACCTTTTAATAATCTCAATACTAGAAGACAAAAGTAATCTTCCAAAACAATCAGACTGCGGATCCAGCTGACCCCTCTGTAACCCCAGCATGGAGCTGAGGGCTCCTGAGGACAGTCTGCTGCATGTCTCAGTGTCTGTCAGTCAGATCTGTCATCTCATTATTAATACCACTTTCTAGCCTGTGCCACTCGCTCACAGGGAGTGACAAACTTGCTTTTTAGTTAATGTCTTCCGTTATCTTCACCTTCTCAAACTTCCCACATATGGATAAGCCAGTGTTCTTTAATGCTTCTATTTTTGTTTAACAACTGGAATTCCCTTAAATGAAGGGAATACTAAGGGATTACTTTTATTGGTTAATTACATCCTTTTAGCTACAAACTCCCCCAAACTCCCCCCAGAGATACACAAACCTTCCTGCCAACTTTCTTCATAGCAGAAGTGATGCCTGTACCAAATGCTCAGAGCTCCTGAGTCATAATTCTAGACACAGTGAGAATGATTTAAATATACATTAATAATACTTCATCTTTGGTCTTCTGAGCTCTAAATTCAATAGGGCCTAGGGCCACTTCTTTTTCATAGCCCTTGCAACTTTAGGACTTAGAAATGCTTTTTTTTTTTTTTTTTTGAGCAGATGCAGAGACTGCATTTGAGATTCTGTATGAATTTTTAAGATGGAGTACTGAAGGAAAAGCTCAGTTATCATGGAACTGGTGATAATGGTTAAGATTTGTCATGTGCAGAAGGCCACATTGTAACAGGGCAGGGGAGATCAGTGTCCAGACTTCAGTAAATTAGAGCCTTTAATAAGTACTTTGCAGGGAAATGGACTTAAGACTCAGACACTTGCAACACTCTTGCTTCACTTAAAGAGTACACAGACAGAAATAGGACAAGGATCATCTCTCCAACTCTCAGCCTAGTCCAGGTCATATCTGAGTCTTTAGGTTTCTCTGTCATCTTTGCTTAATCTAATAAAAAATCTGGACAGTTGCTGAGATGATCCCAAGACACTAATATGGCTAATATATTTGCTGATCTGCATATTGACCTTTTTTGTGGTGTTTTGTTTGTTGTTGTTTGGGGTTGTGTGTTGTTTTTAAAGTATCTGTTACAGATGTTCTCCTCATAGGACAATTACGGGTTAAAACCAAACTGCTTCAGAGAGTCATAAGGGCATAGCTGAGAAAAACATCACCTGTGAGGTAATGCAGGGCAGCCTCTCCTCCAAAATACTGCCATGGAAGAGTTATTTCAGAAACCCATCTTCCAAGCCCTTGAAGAAACCCTGTCCACTTCCAGAGCAATTTTTGCTGGAGGTTGCTGATGTTCCTGTGCCTCAAGGAGGATGGTGATGTCTCTGAGGGAGCTTTGTGCCCTTTGGAATGAGTCCTGGAAAGTGCTCCAGTGAAGGATAGCTTTTTTGCTCGTGTTCCCTAGTCTCATATTTTTCCCAGCAGGAGACAGCATGTGCAGTCATTTACAGAAAGCCATGCTTTTCTATTTGCTGCTGCCTGTCAAAGGGCTGAGAGTATCCAAAAGAAGGGGAAGGATATGATATTCTGAGAAGCCTCCCTCCATGTTGCATCTGTCCTGAGCACCTCTTATGCTGCTGTTACCACAAATGCATGTTGTTGTTGTCAGCATGTGGTTTGTTCTGTACTTGGTGTCTCTGTGTAAGAATTTAGTTCCTGGGTCATATCTGAAATCAGAAGAATAAAATCTTGCCTTCAGTGATGTCAAGCTGAGTAAATTTTTGGGAGGGGGAGATATGTTTGAGCTATTTGCCTTTAGCAGTGTTGGCACTGGCTTCCTGGAAACAGTGATGCACCATGTTAAAATGCCTACAGTTTGTGATGGATGCGGCCTGTGAGAAATTATTCCAGGTTAGCAAAAAGGGGAGCAAGTGTTACATAGGCAAGTGATTTTGACATCTCTTATTTATACTAATTTGGATAGGCACAGATGGAAAAGAATTTGTCTGGGCCTGCCAAGATTATTCCAGTCCAAAGGAGAAGGAAGACAGTAGGTAGCTCATTTTTGTTGCAGTGCTATAGGGGAAGCTTTGGGGACTGTGGTGGCATGGTTTCTGTGTGGCTAGGCAGTGTGTTTAAAGTAGAGGGATCAAAGTGTGCTGGGTATGATTGGAAGCTGACAGAGGAAATGAGAACAATTTACCCACCCTTATAGTTATGCAAGTGCAGGAGATCAGAGCAGGGGAAACTTTGCTCTTCTCCCCCACCCTCCCCATTGCAGAACAAGCTGCTTTGGAAAACCAGACCTATTTTGATAATGTCTTCCCCATGGGAAGGGATGAATGAGAACAGCTAGACAAGCAGTGGCTTGGTCATTGCCCTGCTGCAAAGGCAGGCTGGTGATGACTTGTCCTGCACTGCTGGAGCCCACTGTCCCACTGGGCTTTGCAGGTGAAGCCTGCAGAGAGCCCACATCTGACAGCGTGGTGCTGTGTCTGCTCATTCTGGAGGGCTGCATGTGTTTACTTTGGAAATGCTGGTGGACTGGAGTCCTACTTTAACTCCCAAGCCTGACAGCATAACCTGTGGTGAGTTTCTTGCTCCTGACAAGAAGCAGATTTACAACAGTTAATGTAGTGTTTGGGACCTTCCTTGTGTACCTGCACAGCATGGTATTTAATGGCAGGATACCCCAGTGCATCCGCTTAGAAAAGGGTTTCCTTTCTAAGGAGCAGGAGAGGAGGGGATACCCTGCAATGTACAGGATAAACTCGTGGGTTTGTGAATGTGGCATGTGGACAGGAAATTCTCAAACCTAAGGTTTCTACAGGGATGCTGGGAAAACAATGCCAGATTCTATTAGACTATAAGGGGTACATGGATTAATCTGCTGTTCTGCAAAACACTTGTATTGTGGGGAGGCAGCTCTGAAGAATTCATTTTGATATGAACAGATTCCTTTTGTGTAAGTAAAAGATCTGCCAAGGGCAAAATATAAATGTGGAGAGGTACAGGGCAAGACTCATCCCCTATGTGGATCCATGTAGAAAGGGTAGAGAAGGTGCACAGTCTTTTTGGTCCCTGGAACTGGCAGCCACTCAGGGAAAGTAGTGGTACAACTGAAGCAGGTTGGCTGTGCCATACCCAACCACTCTCCTTATGTGCCTGCCAACTTCATTTGACTGACAATGATGTGTGCAGTAATCAAAGTACGTCCCCCCTGCCCCATGCTTACAAAATAGGGAATCTGGCATCCAGGTGTGACTGAGACAAATCTTGCCCCATTTTACAACCTCCCCAGGTGCTATTCCTGTGCTCTGTGGTCCTGACCCCTGAGCAGTGTTCTGTTTTTCAAGTATAGTCTCTATGTCTTGCTTAATCTACAGGTAGCACAGAGACCAGGTCTCTGCAGATCTGTTTTATAAGTCTTAAACTTGCTTCCCATTAATCTTAGTTTTTGATTAAGCAGCCTCAGATACTTGAGGTTTCCTGCTCAGCTGTGTTTCCCATGCTGTATGATAAATGTTCAGCTGCCAGATGAGTCCTGTATGTGTAACAGCTCAGCTGTGAAGAGAGCTGCTGTGTAAGCATTATACCTAAACGCACAAAAGCCTTTTGTGACCATGAGGTTCTACCTAGGATAGATATTGGGGCAGATATTGAGGTAATTCACCACTGTCTGCTCTTTGAGCTCTGTGACTGATACTGGGGAAGTGAATGGAGATTACCAAGCAAGAGTAGCCAAAGCTGGGTATAATGCTGCACTCCCCTTGTGTTGTGTCTTGTTAAAGAATATGCCCAGAGCCCAAACTGGAGACTAAAGGAAGGGACAATATAGTAAATATCCAAGTGGAAGTATCAGAATGGGAATAAGTCAGTCAAAACTGATGACTGTGCTGTTAATGTCCTTCTCTGATTTAGATTGATTCTAATTGCAAACATAAGTCAGTTCATTTTATTCAGTCTTTATTTATGATCAGTTCTGATTATACAAATTATGACAGATATGAATTAGGTTGTAACTAGCCTAGCTATAAGCTCATGTTGCTAGGTAACAAGCCAACATTATTTCAAACAACCCAATCAAGGGGAAGCTACTAATCTATTGTTATTCTCTGGTTTTGCTCCTTGTTCTTTAGGCTTGCTGTTAAGAACCTTTTAAATGTTGTGTTAGAATTTGATTTTCTGTGAAGAAGGATAAAGGTTTTGTTGTATTTTAAGCAGATAACTTTGCATAGTGCTCCTTTTGACAAACAGTTTCAGAGCAGTGGCTGTGGGAGCAGCTCAGTGCTGCAAAGTAATGTACTCCTGGATGCTGAAATCGTTGCCAAACAGCCCTGAAGCAGTGAGCTCTGGTGTCATTCAGTTCTACTACTCACAACTGGCTGGATCTGTCTTCACTGCTGTCAGTTTTTCTACTGTCTTTGTGGTCTTGGAACAGAAGTGGTACTGTGGGTTTTAAGTTTTTAGTGAGTCTGTGAATCCTAAGGACTGTTTCTTATACTAGAAAATACCACCCCAGCATTAGTGAAGCTGACCAAGATTAGGTGCAACTCAAACTGCTGCCAACTCAAAATTTGTTTAGAAATGAGCTTGGTATCAGGTTCTTGTTCAATATAGAGCCACATCCTATATGTGATGAGTGAAATAAGTGATGAATGCCAGTGTGTAGATGGGTATAGCTATTGAGAAGTTCAGCACTGTTTCCCTATTAAAGTGGTATCCTAACAAAAAAAAGCTCCAGTCTTACTTGGATCAGTGTCATGGAGGTAGCTTTTAATCAACCTGAAAATAACATGAACAGTGCACTGAAGCATCTTCACTTTGGAGATACATCAGGACCACTTTCAATCTTTTATCTTCCCTGAAACAGCAGGAGAAATGCCACTGAAATAAGCCCTGTAATTTCTCCTCTGTAATTATACCTGTTACCACTTCCGATGGAGCTGATATAAATAGACAGTTCTGCCTTCTGTTTGCATTCTCCTTTTTTTAATACAAAACAAAAAGGAGAGAAGCAAACTGTCTACCCCTGTCTCTGATGGTAAGACCAGCCTCTAAAACATATATAATAAATAAAACATTCATGCACTGTTAATTTGCTCTGTATTTCTAAGCTTGATGCTACACACACCATATTGCAGTTAAAAGTAATCTTTTTTGCTAAGAGTAATTGTCTGTAGGATTTGTCACATGATAAAATCAAAAAGCAATTAATGTATACTTTTATTTTTGCATGCCCAATGTCTGCTATCAAATCCCCACTTGTCTGGAAATAAAAGGCAGTCTTGTGCCAATGTGAAATGCAAATTGCAATCCTTTAGTCAGCGTTTATCTGAAATCCTCCAGTAAGTCAAGGGGAATTCACAGTTTCAGGAAAGAGTTGGAACTTATGCATTCCAGCAGAGAAAAGTAATTGCATTATATTTTAAGTTCTATATTGGGCCAAATTTGTTTGCAGTGTAAGCTAATGCATCCTAGTTGTGTCAATGGAGCGGTAGTAATTATGCTAGATTAAGATCTTAACAGTGATACAATGATCAAATAATTGTGACTTACCCTGATGAGAGCCCAGTGGCTTGGTTGATCATTACAGAAAATTTCCAGGTGTCAGCAGCTTTGCTAGGACAGCTAGCTTGGTGGATTTAAGAACCACTGCACAGTGGGATCCATAAACTACTTCCAGCCTCACTACTTTCAATGGAAAACACAACATGTAGTTCTATCGTTGCCTTTAGTAAGCACTAAATGGTCAAAATACACAAGTACTTTAGATTCCATATGCATTTTCAACTCTCTCTGTTCCCAAGAGGAAAAAAAATCCATGAAAAAAAAAATCTAATGCATTTATGAAGGGTGTTCAGATGAGTTATCACAATCAGAAGTTACTGGAAAGAAAAGAAGGGAGGATAAGCTTATTCTAATGGTTGAAGTTCAGTTCTCAAAATCAGCTTTTTAAAATTTCCCAATTGATAGAGTTTTACCTACTACAAGCCCCTACATAAAGAGGGGATAAACTCAATGCACCAATCAAATCTGAAGAATGTAATCCATGGCTTAGACCACAGGTTTTACTGGGGTTCAATTTATACTGATAAACACAATTTTTATTCTGTTCAGAGGTTCTTAAATTAACTTCAAAATCTGTGATAACAAATCAGCCAAAGAGCAGAGAATGTTCCCACCCTGCTTATACAATATAATGAGAACATTTTAAATCCCCAATCTCTTCAACATCCACTTCCATGCTCAAGTGAGCTGCCTCATCCATCTGTTTTCTGCTCTAAGACGTCATTCTTCCATTTGTGGCTGAGTTGAAGATTATTGCCAAAATTTACTCAAAATATAATTACATGTATATTCTTTTATGGGCATTGGAGTATTCAGAGCCCCACTGGTGACCCTGGTAGGAGCTTGCTTCACATCTGAAGAAGTCACACAGGTCCTACAGCATAACACAATGGACATCACAAACCTCTCAGTACTGCTTTCCTATTTGGATAGTCAAAAAACACCACTAGGGCTCAAAGCTTGATTTATCTGAACAGCTCAGTATCAGAAACTCAAGAATCAAGGTGGCATTGTTACCCTGTCTAAATCAGGAGACAGAGAAAACAGGATCATTGGGCAAAGCGTCAATTAGGTCTCTTACTGAGCCATAGAAGTAGCTCCTCAAAACAAAATTGCATTTGCAAGGCAGTGCATCATGAATGCTGGTGTACTAGGTGTTGAAAACAAATCAAGAGCAGAAGTTTTTCCTCTGTTCTCAAGCAGTTGTCATTGTTTTGAAGTAATTGAAACAGCCCCAGTGACTCCTCTATAGTGTTGTCAAGCAAAACTGCATCTGAGAAGCAGGTTGTACTGCTGGTGTTGTAATCTAAGATGATAAATGTGCTAATAAGCCTGAATTTGCCTTTGGAGACACTGCTCCAGGAATTCTGCTGCCTTATGTGTGTGGTAGGGCAGATGAACCACGTGGCTAGGAAAGGGAGATTACTGGATGGTCTGAAGTGTTAAAATGCCTCCAGTTTACAAAACTCACAACACACACCACGACATTCTGAATCAGCCATACATCAATGTTGCTGGGCTTCAGATATTTTAACTTCTGTTTTTACATACTCATTTAGGAAGGTCTCCATCTGCCCCTATATTGTTTCTTTATTTAACACCTTTATTTTTCCCATTACTTGCCCTGGGAGCTCAGGAGATCAATTTATCTTTAGTTCCCAATGTTCAAGAGCTATTTCCAGGACTATGACCTTTTGCACTACAGGGATAACACTGACACATCTCAGCTCTGAATCCTTATCAAAACAATAGCATCTGCACAAGAAGAAAAGTTACTTCTGAGAGCTTGTGTTGGCGAATGTTCTTAGCGTCTTTCTCTGCTTGCTCTTGGTACTGGGGATGTCCTTTCAGTCTGTTCCCTTTCTTAAGATGTGGATTAAATAACATCTTATAGAGCCCTTAGCCTGCTTCCAAAGAGTAACCAGCCTATGTTGACTGATCAAGCATACATGCATCAGAAAACCATCCCCTGCCCTCAGCAGCAAACAAGACCCTTATTCACCCTTCCTACTTAGGACAGTGTTTCTTGTCACTTGGCAATGAGCTCAGCAAGGTCTCGGCTAATAAAAGGAGGCAGCAAATCTGAGACATTTAAATGCCAGAAACTGGGAGGGAGGTGATAGCCTGTTGATGCATAGACACCTTCCTTTGGAAGCAGGTGCCCTTCCACAGTGTTTCTCATGCAGCCCTGTTTGGTGTTGCCTCTGATGCTTTCTGCTTTTTTTTTCTTCTGGAGAGCAAAAGAGCACAGTTCATTTATATATATATATATTCATTCTAGTCTCAGCAAACACTAACTGCATTTCTCTGAGCACTTTTATTTTAAGAATTTAAATGATGCAGGTTACTAAACCCTGGTGGGTTTGTAGAGCAGAAGAGTCATCATAAGTGATGAACAATTAATATTTGTGAAAGTTAGTTATTTTCTGTAAGAGTTAATTGATACAAATGTGCAGAGAATAAACATACCTGCTGATTCACTGCATCTAAGAGCTCTGAATTTGTATCATGAGGTGTATGGCAAAAGCTCTTTACTGGGCTGATTAAGAAATATAATGTAATCTACTTACAGGACAAACTCATGATACTTGCAGGTTCTGGGAATGTTTTGCAAAAAGCTAACAGCCACTTAAATATGCATGAAAAAGGAGCACAGTGTGACCCTCATGAATAGCAGCAAATCAAATCCAAGCTGTGTTTCTCCAAGAACAGAGCCAAGAAAATGGTTTTATTTATTATTTTTACCAGCACTGATATTTAGTGGCTCTGAAAAGACAAGAAACTCCATGAGTTTCTTTTGTACAATATTGACTTAAAAAACAGGGCCATATGTATTTTATTTATTACATTAAAGGTGACAGCAAAGGCTTCTCTTGTCTAAGTAGTCTTATGAAATTGTCCAGCTGCTGTAAATTGTCTTAATGCTTTGCAATCACTGTAGGCAATTATACCCACAGAGTAATTCATTCCACCTATGTTAGGAAGGGGATGTGTTACACTGAGAAGGGAACTGTAGTTGGAATCTGGGTAGTTAACATAGATTAGATAGATGTTAGTTGGGAAAAACCTTCAGTGGGACTTGCTTGCCATCATGCAGTAGAACTGTGAGGGATTAGCAATGTGAACTCAGCCCTTTTCTGGTGTGTTAGCAAAAAAGGTAAGTTCAGAGAAAATGCTGATGTGTTGCTGACTGGAAGTGACAAGCAAAGCTGACCCAAGAACCAGAAGAAAGCTAATAGCATGCTGATCTTTGAGAATGATCCTCAGTGCCATGAGTTGTCCTTGTCTATCAGCCTCATCTCAGTCCTTGGAAAGGTTATGCATTGTGGAATTCAGTTCCATGAGCATGGAAGGTAGAAGGCAACACAGAAGAGCCAACACTCATTTACTAAGGGCTGATCATTCCTGACTAAACTTGACCTTCCAGCATGGAATGATGGGCTATCAGAACTTGAACTTCACTAGGTTTTTGACAACTTAAGCAGCATTCTTATTTATTATCTGACCAAGTATGAGTTGGACTGTTAAAGCCCAGCAGTCCAGCCAGTTTTCAAGTAGTAAGTAATAATCACTGTTTTGAACCTCCAGTTTATAGTGGCTATCAAGAATACTCTTGTGGCTCATCATGGAGCCAGTAGTGTTCAACATTTACACCAGCAACTTTCAAAGAGAGAAGGCATCTTTGAGAATCTTGTGGAAAGAAAAGATGCAGTGGTGAGGCTGATATGTCAAGTGTTTGAGCTTCTGTTTAGAGGGAACTAGAGAATTCTGAACTGAACACTGATGTATCTATTATTTCAGAGAATTACAGCTCCTAATGATGGACCCAGGAGCCCCTAAAAGGGATTCTTGATGTAGCTAATGTTAGCAGTATAGCCTTACCAATATAGCAAGAGAAAAGTGATGTGAAATGATTCCTTACGTGAAGAAACTTCCCCTAATTAAGTTTCAAATATTTCCATAGTTATTAAGCTCTCCTTCAGGTCATCACTGATATTCAGTTGGCACAATTAAAACTTCAGCCTTCACACTATTCTCAAGTAGCCAGACTCTTACACTTCTAGGGTGGAGAAACTTCCCTTTTTGTCTGAGAATCCTGTCTAGTTTTGCCTGTTGAGAGCTCTGAAGTCAGGAGAAAAAACAAACAAACCAACCTGCAATAATAGAGATCAAGATTTGCTAATGACAAATCTCCTGGGTTTTTGGCAGGAAAAAAACCAACAACTTGCATGTAAAAAGAAAAAAAAAGTATTTTTTTAGAAGCATTTGTGAATAACAAAATATCAAGGCTTCTTTCCCTGTAGCATGTCATGGAGACAGCTTTTACACCCCACTATTTGTCCTTCTTGCTGTAACTGAGTTTTGAAGAGCTGTACTCTTACAGCTTCCCTGAGCCCTCATGAGCAGGTCTAAATAGTGGGCGTAGAAGCTCCAGAAAGAACAAAACATCTCTTGAAAACAGCTTGTTCTCTGTTACAAAAGATATTTCTATTAAAAACTATCAGAGAAAATAAAGGGAATGGAATATATCTGAAGAAAAATGATACTAGGTAAGAAAGGCTCTAAAACTGTCAATGAAGTAATCTTTCATTTTGTGCTTGAAACTTTTTTGACTCACTGCCATTTACTGTAGTCTTGGCAGAGCAACATAAGACAACTGAGCATCATCTGGGCTGGAAAACTGTAACATTGACTTGTATAAACCTTTTTCTGTACCCTGAGCTTCCAGTCCTCCTGAAACTGGTCCCCTTTATGTATCCTTTGGATATTTAATTTTCCTTTAAATGTCCCATATGTTGAAACTCATTTATTTTTCAAAACATGTATATTTGCATGTGGTGGTTTCAGGAATTATTTACCCCATACAAGGATTCAGACTTCTTGCAAAACTGTGTAGCAGTGACCTAGCAGTTAATTAGTAGAGGAATCATTCCATGTGCTGTGTCAGTTTTGTAGAGGGAAATGAAATTCTTAAATTCTGTTAGTATTACAGATCTTCATGATGTGATCACTAGTTGAGCACATGTGTATTCTTACTGTATAAATAAAGGGACAATGAAGGAAATAAATTTATATTAAGATAGTGCAGATATAAGAGGAATGAACAAAAAGAAGGGGGGAAATAGCAGAGAAAGGATGATCCATTGTTCCTTTTTTAGCACTTCTAACCTTCCTCACAGTTTGGTTCTTGCTTTCCTTGACAGCAGAAACACATTCTGTTCACTTCTTCATTTCTCTGTTCCCTCCTAATGACCTTTCTTAACAGAAACTCAATCTATTAATAAAAGTTGACAGTTAGAAAACAAATTGCTTTGTCTTAGAGTGTTAAAAAGGATATGTATAGCACTTCTCTTCCATTAACACAGCATTTGAGGAGACCAGATGCCTTGCCATAAGTCTCTGAATTTCTTAATGACCTTAAACTGAAAATTGCATGATGAGAGGGAGTTTCTATTTGTCCAGAACATTGGGTGTTTCATTTCTGATTTATGTATCAATGTTCTTTGAAACCATCTTTCAAAATACATGCTTATTTGATCATCCAGAGATGATGTGACTAATGATACAATCAGTGTTATAAATAAATGGTGGGCACATGGAGAAGCACATCTACTGTGCACAAATTCTTTTTAGTTTTATTGAGTTTTCCTTACTGTAATCAGGGAGTGATTTTTGTCATGGCCTTTTGAGATCCTTTCTAGCATCCCTCACTTTATGCATTAGGCATTTTGTGCACCTCTGGTCTGATTTAATCCCGTCTTCTGTGGTTTCTGTTGCTGTATTCATCTCAGCAGCAGAATAATATTAGTTTGCATCTTCTATGTAAGGATTTGGAATTTGGTTTTATAGCTCCCTATTTCACCAGATTCTCCCCCAGTGCTGTTGGAAGGTGCTGAGGTGTAGAAGCAAAAGTGTTTATTGAAGACACTGCTTTTTCTCACCTACTGTAAGTCTTTCTATTGATATTCACAGATGGGGAATAGGCTCTTCTATCTGGAGTGGATCACCTTTAGATCTTACATGGGCACAAATGTCCCACTCTGAAGTATATACCTATATCTCTTGCTGTATTAAACTTGATCCTTCAGGAAGGTCACAGACACTTTAAAATAGCTGTGATAAAACTGGGTTTTCATGGTTATGCTGGGAAGGATTTATTTAGTAGGCACAAATCCAACTACAGAGTAGCTATATTCTGTTCATGTCTCCTGTTCTTCAGAGCTATTTTTGCAAACTCCAGCTATTCCTCTTGTTATGCAGGACAGCTTCCAAAAAGGTTTTGAAGGAGGACATTTGGTATATTGGTTGTAGATTTCTTGAGGGAAAAACAAACTTTTTTTAAATGGCTCAAATTCCTTACACAACTCTTCATGTAAGTGTGCTCCTCTGCCTCTCTCCTGAATTTTGCCAGTGAGAATGCTGCTGTCTATGCTTGCTTGCATTTGTCAAGCCTTCAGCAGCAGCTCATTTGCACTGAGTATCCTAGTTGTTCCTTTGCCTGTGATGGAAGAATTGTATCAATTGTAGGGGCACCTTACAACCCAAACAATAAATTGCATCTCTAGCTGCTTGTTCTGCTTGACGTAATAAAGGTAAATTTTCATCTCCTGATTTCTCAAGCTACCCAAGAGCAACAGCAGTGCTGTGGCTCTCAAATTAGCATAATATAACATGCTTTTTGCAAGCTGGCTTGATTTGGGGACCCAGACTGAATGTGGCATAAGATCTTTTAGCTGATAAATTGGTATTTACTGAGCTTTTAATTGATTTGTGTCTAGAGAACATTAGACTTCTAGACTAGCAGACAAAGAATCCTTGGCTAATCATGTATATCACTGGTATCTCTAAAGTATATTAAGCCAGAGTTTCCCTGAAAAGGGAGGAAAAAAACCTGTCTTGATATTTACCCTTTCATAAATGCTATTGCTGTTACAAAACAGCTCCATTCCAACTAGTAGTGCCATTGCTTCTGGCTGTGGGGTCAAAAGTTTGTCTAGTATGGCTGAAGCGTTTATCAAAAATGACACTACAGTGCAGTAGGTAAGGAAGCTGCTCCTCTATTAAAGGTGATATTTTTTAGAAGAGATTAAATCTAACTTCAGTCTACCCAGTCATGAGGGATGAGCTGAAGGGAGCTAAAAAAATCTCACAACACTGTTCCCACAAGATAATGTCTTGGTGAGTATTTTCCCTATCAATAGAAACTACTTGTGATACACAAGTCAGAGTTTAGCACATCCCAGGTATGTGCTGGCTGATGAAATTGCTTCTGCAGTCCTTGCACTACAGATGTTTTGTCCTTGTATTTTCTACCCTGAGTACAGCAGGGGATCCCTAAGCACATGAAGTGCTAGCAAAGGCCAAATTCCATGATGATTTCTCCTGAAGAGGACAAAATTATTAGTTCTACTGTTCACTGACTTTTAAAATATTTTTTGACTATTTTTCTGCTTGAGAACAGACTTTAGTCTGCCTCAGAATTCCTTAGATATTTCAGTCAACTCTTAATCTACTATAGACGTTAATTCCTTGTGTGTAAGATGAAAGAAATATTTTTATGTTTCTTAGAGATTTTATGAGAACAAACTCTACTAATACTTATGGCATACATGGAGGCTGTAAATATAAGACTATAAATGACTGTTAATAGCCTGACAGAAGTGCAGCATAGAAGAATACAGTAGCTTTGCTTTCTTGGTATGTTGCCACACAAAATAACTTTTTTTTGAAAAGGCATACTAAACATACAAGGCATATATTATTTGTCCCACTGGAATTTTTTTTTTTAAAAAAAAGCAAACCCAAATAACAAAATAACATAAAACTCAAAAGGAGCAGGAACTCTTTGAAATGCAGTTTCCTTTCAGAGTAACACAACTCTGGTTAACTTTATTCAAACTCCTTATGATTATGCTTATGCTAAAAAAAAATATATTTTTAAAATGTCATTATTAAGCAATTTGGTTAATTCAGCAAAAATAAGTGAAGTGCTTCAATGGGCCTAAATATGCCTTATTACTGTTAAAGCATTTTTCCTGGTTGTTGTTGTCATAACCATAATATTAATATTATATTTTGAAGTAAGAGATGTCTTGGAGTTAGAGGGGTTTTCCTTTAATATAAAAAAAAATTTATTTGGAATGTTATATTTTCATGGACAATCCTTTGTATCTTTGAAAGAAAAAGTCAGTTCAAAGAGCTGTCATGAGTTAGCAGAAATAAAGATCACATCCTGCTGCATGAGCATTGCTGAATTGGAGTGAGCAATATCCTGATGCTTGAACCCTCCTGCTGAAATGTGACAGAGCAGAGGACTCAGTGGTGAGTGCATGAGAGAAAAAAAAAAGCCATGTAGGTGGATGAATAGGTGCACAGAACAAAAAGTGCTCTGTGTTGCTCTTCAGAGCAATCATTTTTCCTCTGAATGTAGCACTCACTATATTCTTCCTCCCCATTTTCCTTCAAGACACTGTGCTGGAACGTGCATAGGTTCCTGCGCAGATTTCAAATATTTGCACCCTGAAGAGACCATGCTGGATTGAGTGTTTTTCTTCTGTGTCGTTGACTAGCAGTGTTTGTGCCACTCTGAGCTGCAGATCCCACCCAGACGTGGAGGGCAGTGCTGTGGGGTGCATGTAGTTTTTGGAAATGACATAGAAGGAAGTGCCAGCCTCTGAGTTTTTCTGAAATTCAGGCCCCCTTGTGGGTGCTAAGTACTCAAATGTCTGGCCAGGAATTCACTTGAAAATCTGGCCCAGATTTTGCTGTCTAGGCGTAGAGCAAGTGCAGTGAGGTGAAGCAGAGGGTTCAGGAAATTAAGATGTGGTCTTGAGTCTTGCAGACAGAAGCAGCCAGCCTGCTTCTGATCTGTGCTCCCAGATCTGGGGTACTGAGGATTTTGGAGTAGAGGTGTATGGCTGATGGGGTTAATCATGTGACCACACCTGGCTGTGAAGTAATGTTTGCAGTGAAGACAGGATTTTCCTTGGGTGTTTCTTCTCTCCTTGAACAAGGAGACCTTAAGCACAGTCCCCGTGATGGGAATAAAAATGCTGGCTGACAGAAAGAGTGGTCTCAGTATGTGACTCTGGCAGGAACAGTTATAGGATTTGGAGTTTTTCTTGTTTCCCATAATGGAAGTATTGACAGGAACTGTGAACCCAGCCAAAGCACTGTCTTGGAAGAATCTGGCTTCTGCAAACTGGCAGGTTTCAGGTCCAGGTAGTACTATACACCTAAATGATGAGTGAAACTGAATTGTTGTAGGGATGGGATGATGCAGTTTCAGTGTGGGAATGGATATTTTTTTTTTTTCAATAAATTCCTCACAAATCCACCATGCTGGTTTTTACTGTACTGGAATGCTGTTGATGACAAATTAGGGATATTGTTCAAGGATCAGGGATGGTGAATGATGCAGGACAATTTTTGTCACCCTGATGTTATATACGCAATAACACTAATGCACTCAGGTGTGTTATATGTGGGTTCCTTTAATCCAAGAAGGAACAGAATAGAACCAGAAGTGACAGAGGAGCTTGTTTTCCATCACAACCAACCAACCATTAACACATTATTGCTATATTTGATTTTTCTCATTTAAATATTTGTGATAGCAGCAGTTTATACCAGAAATCAAAGGTGATTATTTTTCCATAGGGTTGTCAAGCAAGGCATAAAGCCTCCTACTTCTATTCTGACAAATGTGCTTATTACTATCAAAATCACCAGTAAAATAATGAAATTTGTTTTCTTCTGTAAACAAGAGGAGCTGAACACAAAGGAAAAAGCCTTTGGTCATTGTAGTATTTAGGTGGTGTCTGCTGGGATAATACTATTGCAGGGCTTAAAATTGCCATTCAAGGAGGTGCTAATTTTTGTCTCTGCATGTATGTTATGGTTATAGACATGACAACTACATACCCCTGACTGTACTAACTGATGGAATTATCCTTTTTTGTGACAGCCAAAATGTAGGAAAAATCTGTGTCCATCCTATATGATGCTGTGGAAAAAAACATGTTAGGACATCTAGGTCCTTGACTTAACTGCTAATTTTTAGACTGCAGAAAGGTTGGGATGGAAATGAGCTTAGGGGTTGGACTGTAACAGGACTGGGGCAGGCAGAGCCCCTCAGACAGCAGCAGTGTGGGGTTTGGATTCTTTCTGCAGCATTTGTTTCTGAGAAGTTTGGAAGTATCTTGATACAGGGGTCACCAAAGATGAAATGAAGGCTTCTCCAGCCTCCTACAAGAAAACAGTTGCTTTCCTCCAAGTCTTAGATAGGAAAGGAACTTTCCTTAAAAATCCAGGGTCTTTTCATCATGGTTCAAACCAAAGAGGCAGATAAGGAAAACAGCAGCTGCTTATCTAGGGTGTTGCTACAGCTCAATGTGCTATGACTAGGTGAGGTGAAAGGATTTCAATTCTGCAGTGCAGCCACATATCCCCTCTGCAGAAACCTGCCTGCCTGATTACACAGGTAAAGGGAATTTTACTCCAAATCTCCAATGAAGAATAGAAGCTCAGGAAAAAAAAAATATTTGAAAAGTGGAAGTGTAGACTCTTTGGGACTGTGTGCTTTGTGCCTGGATTATCAATAGATGTGAAGAAAAGCAATGCTTTGCACCACTTAAAATTTGACCTAAGTAGGGACACTATTCCAAAGGCATTAATTTGTTGCTATCTTATTTAGCCATTAACCTAGACCACTAATGTTTGTGAGTTGTGCCCCCAAAGTTATAGGCAAAAATGGTAAACTCTTTCAGAAGGTGATTATGGTATTCATGGGAGTTAACCCAACCCATCCCTAAAAGGTAATTATTTTTGTTGGGTTGGTTTTTTTGTTGTTTGTTGTTTTGTTTGTTTTGGGTTTTTTTCCATGGAAGACTTCAAGATTTGCCTCTTCGCACCTAAAGGCAGGTGGATTGATAACAAATCTGGTAAATCATAGGCTGGGGTTAGAAGGAAACTTAAGCCTCATCAAGTCCAATCCCCCCATAGTGAGCAGGGGCATCTTTAACTAGCGTAGGTTGCTCACAGCACAATCTGACCTGAGCTGGAATGTTTCCAAGGACGTGATGTCTACCGCCTCTCTGGGCAACTTGGGCCTCTCTAAGACTAGGGGCAGCAGAGCTACATACCTACTCAGGATTCTGTAACTACACTTGCCAAATTATGCCTCAGTGGAAGGAGAGAAGTCTCTCTTAGGGATGAGTAATCCCTTTAGGTCCTTCAATACCCTTGGAAACTTGTACCCAGGTACAGTGACCCGTAGAGGGAGACTAGGATCATCAGGTGTGTAACTCCTAAAGCAGGATAGCATACACTCCCTTCAGCCCAGGAGTTGCCCCATCTTTACAGCTTGCAGGGTGTTAGGATTTGCTGCAAATGGAGGTTTGAAATGACAGAAAAGAAGTGGAAATAAATTGCAAGAAATTAACTGCCCCAAAGTTACTTTCCTCATAACTAAAGGCTGTCAGTCTCCATCCCCCTATCAACCCTGTTGTTAAAATTGGTCTTTTTTTTAACAATTCACTGGCAGCTGTGAAGGAATAAACTTTATAGAATAAAGCCAATTACTGTTTTGTTGTTTGTTTGTGGGTTTTTTTTTTTGGTGGGTTTGGTTTTTTTGTGTTTTTTTTTTTGTGTGTGGGGGTTTTTTTGTTTGTTTGGGGGGTTTTTTTGTTTGTTTGTATTGAACAAAGGAAAAAAGGCTTTGCAAAATATTTTGGTATATGTCCAAGTTAGATGCACTCACCTTTTCAATTAGTCCAGGGGATTTTTATCTTGGGCAGTCAAATAACAAGTCTGCTAAAACAGAGTGGAGAAGAGCACATAATTCGCTTAGTGCTGAAATGAATGGTGCTGCTGTAAAGACTAGCTTTGGTGATGAATGTTTCATGACTTGATCTCTGGAGAATGGGATACTGACCATGTAGCAAGTGATTCAAAAGAAACTTGTCCAGGTTTTTCTGGTTGTTTGCCCTGAGCTATATGTTGCAAAGCACTGACAAGTGCAGCTGTGAGTTATAGGACTGTTCTCTTGTTAAAGAAGTGCCTTCTCTGAAAAGGCTATTCCTTCTACCAGAAATGTATTGATCACTGAAATTCTTCTCTATAGCCTCAAGATTGTAATGCAAGTTCTAATAAAGCAAGCCCTGCTTTTCTGGAGTGCTGACCATTCTGAAAAGTAGTAGCAGGGAGGTCCATCTTTCAGGTTACTCCCAAAGGCCAGCAAAGATGGAGGTATTGAACTTGGATGCTTCAGAAGTGCTCTCAGTGTAGGTGTGGAGAGAGGTGTCTGAAAAGGTCTAGTTACAGGAACATTGATGAAGATGTTAAACGAGTTTCTTGCTGGGAAGGATGTGACCAAAACCAACATAGGCATCACAGTCTAGAAGAGTTTTCTACCACCAAAGTAATGTAGAAAGTCCATCTACAAAGCTCTGTAATTGCAGGGAAAACCCAACCTGGCTCTTGAACACCTAGAAGTGGTATTGCAATGTTAATTGGGGCATTGCTGAGAATTCAGTAGAGGTAGTGAGCTTGTACAAAGTACCTTGCTAGCCCAGGTAAATTGTGAGAATCCAGGAACAAGGATATTCAAACCTAGTAGTGAGATTCTTCTATCCTGATTTTGTGCCATGTAAGCAGAACTCAAGTTCTAGTTTTCTCCCATCTGTGTGGTGTTTTCTACACTGAGTGCATTTGCCTTCTCCCATTCCAATAGTATGATTAGTATCCAAGAGGAATTGCTGTGGAGCTCCTGGGGAGAATGGGTCACCACCACCATTTTACTAGGATAAAACTGGGGTTTCAAGAGGTAGTGTCATTTGTTAAGGTCATGCTAAGACTGTGTCCTCACTTGTAAGGCTGTCCTACCTTCTACTATGCAGCTGGTGGCAAGGCATAATGTGGGGGACCCAGCAGATGGTACTGAGGAATGGTGCATAATGAGGCATGCAAAGAAGTGTGGGAAGTAGGTGCAATGGATAATGCTGCCCAGATACTGCTGTGATACTCTCAAGTGCTAATATCAAACATATAGCAAAAAAAGGTTCTATACTCTTCTCCACAGTCATACACAAGATTTGAGATCCTCAGTTCTCTTTTCCAGTCTGTTCTTCTACAGCTTATGGAATGACTTAATTGGTTTTAATTAGCACTGATGGGGTCCATATCTGCCATTTGTCTGAGACATCATAATAAAATGAAAAGTCCACACTGGAATATCAGATTTGTACTTGTCCTCACTGAAACAAGAAAAAAAATCAAAAGCCAAACCTCAGGAGAGAACTCGTCATCTAGTAAGCACCTGAGCACAGCTGGATGAGGTCTCTATTGTCACTGCCTGGATGATTGGTGACATACCATTTGTTTGCTTCAAAAGGCATGTAAGTTGAGGGAACAAAGCTAGTAATTAGAGCAACGTGGCTCAGATGAGACATGTTCTGCCTGAGCATCCAAACCAAACACTTGGCTCTGCTTCTTTGGATGGCATTTATCCTACGCCTACCCTAGAACAGCAACCAAGCTGATTTCAGGCCAAGGGAGAAGAATAAAGGGGCTAGCAAAGGGACATCTTTGTTTCACACTGCTACTTGGTAATATATATCTACATCCACACAGCTAAGCTTGCAGGTATTTTATATAATGAAAGCATATAGCTATTTCAGCTTCATAATGGTAGCATCTAGTGTGTATCAAGATTTAGCTCCCTGTGAAGATATTTCTAACCCAGGAATAGTGTACACATAGAGTTTCAAAATGACTGTAAGCCCTGCAGCATGCTCTGAGAAATATCTGCTCTGGGCTTGTTTGAGCCAGTGGAGAAATGAACTGTAAAGCTCAAGAGGACTAAGGCAAGATTTCTAGCATCAGCCTTCTCCACTTCAACCCAAATGCCCTTTACTCTGACTTTCTCAGCAGCCAAGTGCTATCACAGAAAGCTTTAATAGAACCTACATTCCACCTATGCAAGTATGTATTCACCAGTAATAGTCAAGACCTGAACTTTTTCCAGAAGGTCAGGGCAATTGTGATCTCTCTAAGGAGCATCTAATGTTTTTAAGTGGCTTTAAGCATTAATTGCATAATTCCTGTTAATATGTTGGGCAATAGTTAGACAGCTATTTGGAAAAGAACTTTTAACTTATATGGCATATCCCATATGCCATATAAGAAACAAAAAAATGTTCTGTCTGTTGCTGCTTTTCAGAGAGTCTCCTGTTCACAGACCAGAGATTGATTAATTTTAGGTAAAAACTAAAGTATCATCTGTATTTAAAGACATTGACCAAGTCAAAGTACCAGTACATGTTCCTTAAACAATCAGCTCTCTGATCCTCTCAACACATTTAATAAACATGGTAGATGTGGCTCTTTAATGTATAATTGTCATTTGATATCACTGAAAGGTCCTCCAGGGGACCCAAATGACAAGGAGACCCAGCATCAACTCCCAGAAGTTCCTTCACAGCCATCTGAAGTGTTGCCATAGCAAGGTCTGCACCAATCTGCTATTTCATATAAGCTGTGTGTTGCTGGCTGTGCTGCAGCAGGGTAGGCTGAAATAGGTATATTTGTGCATGATTTTAAGCAGCAACCCGTGCAGCTGAAAACCATATTACCAGGCAAGGATATATGGAATTATAAACAAAGCAACCACAAAATCTGAGATGGCAGTGTCAAGCTATGAGTGTCTGCAGCTTTGGGCAGGAAAGCAAAAACAGGGTTCAGTGAATTATTAATGCCTAGGGACAGGGAATGCAGATTATTAGCAAAACTGCGGGCATCTTAAATGAGGTTGGGATAAGACTAGCAAAGCTAGTGCTAATTGTAGGTTTGTCTGAACTTGGTTTTGTAGCTGACAGCCCAGAGGTGTACTAGAATCTAAATCCACAGGACTTGTGTTATTCATTTGAAAAAATGCTGATGGAATGCTTGAGCAAAATGGTGCCAGAAAGGAGGATTAATATTTAAGTTTGAGTATTGGGCTGGCTGAACTAGAAAAAATAAAACTACTACTTTGTAGCACCATGGTGAATGCAAGTAAAAGTGTCCACTTCAGCTAGAGACTGAACATTTGCAGAAATGTAGCTGAAAGATTACTTAGGTTGACTTTAGTATACCTAAATGTGGTTTGCTATAGGCAGATATCTGTACAACTTTTCATCTGGTCTCCAAAAGAAAAAGAAATTAAATTAGAAAAAAATGTCTAAAAATTTCTTGATAGCAGTATAACTAAAATTTCCAGAAACGTATCTTGACCTTCAGCCATTCTCTCACATTGCAAGAATATTCCCATTCACTCAAAGTTTTCCATCTTTGAACTGTTTAGCTTAGTCATCAGTGCAGACCCATTCGCAGCCAAAGTAATGTCTTTTGCCACCTAAGAAATGACAAACAGCTGAAGTACACATCATTCACTGACTGCATGCCAGCTGTTTTCAGAGGCAAGGACAGTGCCAGGCGAAATGGAAGAATCTTTTTTTTTTTTTTCCTCTTGTATATCTTGAAGGGCAGGAGTTGGCACTGCTGTTATTATCACCACTTTCTCCACTGACCACAATGTGCTGCTGCAAAGCCTGATAAACTGCCTGCGATGCTTCATCATTTTATATTTACTGCTGTTCTGCTCTGGGGTTTGGCTGCACTGGAGTAAAAGAGCAACCTCTAGAGTTACAGCCCCCATTGTTCTCTACCTTAATCTAACAAAATAATTTTCTGAACTCTGAGTGACTGTTGCTTAACTAATATGTAGCTTTTCATGTGTTTTAGCCATGTGAAAGTTAATGCAAAGACCTGAGGACATTTTTTTATACCCTGAATGAGATACTGGAACAGATCCTGGGGTCCTGATGTAGCTCCATAAACTAAGAACAAAGTACCAGAAAGATGTGTGTCTCTGATGCAAAGTAACTGAGAAAAATATTACTTTACCATCAAAGGAGAAATTAAGTCATTCTGAATGTGCTTGAGTTGGCCACAGGAGATTGAGGTTAGCCAATGGATGTCTAGGTAGCTAATCAATACTAATTTATTTCAAGTAACAAAGCATCTAGAAACTAACTGTGATGATTACTTTTCAATGTCTTTTTTTTAATACTTTTTTTTAAAGCATATTAGCTGAATTGTTAGCTACAGCATACTTCTCAGGGTGGCATTTGACCTCTGAAATTTCATTTCTTCCAGGCTGGAGAGACTGCACTAAAGTTTTTTTATAATGTCAGAGGAGCTGGCAGTGTCTGCTGATTGCTGGAAGTCTCCATTTTGAGCCTACTGGGCCCCTACCAAACATGATTAATTTGGCTAGTGACAAATAAGTTCTGAACTCAAAATTTAATCAAAATGGATAATGTCTGCAATTTCAGTTCAGGCACTTGCATGAATTTAGGGTGAGCTTTTTCTTTCATAAGCTCTCAAATATATCTTTTTTTTTTTTCTGTTTGAAATTCCTTCTGGTCCTGTATTATTGCTAACATTTGCTTTGCCTCTTTTCACTGTGAATGACTAGCTGAGATGTTTGAAAAAAAAAAAAAGTTGGAAAAAAAAAGGATATTACCTGTCTCTTTGCATCTTATTTCCTTTTCTTCTGTAAATTGTGAATTTAAGTAATCTCTAAATCACAATTTTGAGATTATTTTTTTTCTAGATTAAAACTTGAAAAGAAAACAAAGGTGGTTTCTTCCTTTCTTTCAGGCAGTGATTTGTTTACCATTCTCCTGTGACTTTTGTCACCCTTTTCCTATTTATTTTTCCCTCATTCCAAAGATCAGGAGGGAATTAAGTCTGCTTGGATCATGCTTGAGGTTTTTCAATAAATGCTTAGTTCTCACCTTTAAAAATCACCAGCTTTCCATCCCTGAAGACTGAGAGTAGACTCCAAGTTTTAGAATAGGAAGTTCAGGAGGAGAAAGATGGACCCAGGCATCATGTGAGCCAACAACAGAACTATGCTGGGGTTTGCATTGCCCAGAGTTGTGGACACATTGCCCTACTGGATGTAGTCTTTTGGGGTGGTTTGAGCTTGGGCTTAACTTGCTACAAAGGTGAGAGGCCTGGATAGCTTCTTGCTGGAGTCTTTTTTTTTTTTTTTTTTTCCTGCAAAGTTTGTTTTCTTGGGGAAGAAACAAAAAAACTCAGCACCCTGCTAGGTTTCTATGGCTCCCATGTCCACGCTGTGCTGCAACTGTCTCTTGGGAACAAATGAACAAACAGGAATCCTGACTTTTTTGTTAGCATTGTTTTCTCACCTTTTTCCCATTCCTCTTCTTTTTTGCAGATCTCTTCCTTTTGTCTTTGTGTTGAGAAAACTGGACAGGCTTCTATAGCCTATTTAAAAAATGTTAAGTTATATATAGCCCCTCAATTAGAAGATCCATTACATATTTTAAAATGGCAACTTTAAAATGTGTCCACCAGCCTCATGTAAAATTGCACAGCATCATTAAATGGTTGCTATATCAAGAACTAGCTGACCATGTGTTGGTCTTTAAATAAACTTTAAATAATCATGTTTCTCTAATGCACACATTATTTTGTAGAAAACCTTAGTCTGTTTTAGATGAAAGATAACATGAATATCTTCCTCAACACTGCAATAACAGACTAGAGAGTAAGCTACGATTTCAGTCTACAGCCCTTGTGATAGAGCTAAATATTATAGTTCCTCTTCAGGAATTTACACCACAACTGCTATGTGATCATGCAAATAGCTGTAGGCTAAGCTCAGTCAGATGATGTTCAGTATTTAATCTTCCTCTAGTTGCTCTGGGAAGCTTTGTCACTCCTCAGTTTACAAGGGAAAGTAGAGTTTTACTAAGATCAGAGAAGTGCAGTAGTCATGAAAAAAGGTCCATTTGTGTTAGAGTCCCAGTTCAGTTACTTCTTGGTTTTCCTGTTGCTGTGGTCACTGTGAAGGGCACCGATTTTGTATGAGCACTGACTGTGTGATACTGAGCAACAGTTCTCAGCAGCATTCAGTACTGATTGGTCACTGAACTGAAGCCAAACCAATTCTGAGATAAAATCCTTTGTATGATGTTAAATGCAGCCATCCTGCTATGTCCCACGCAATAACCAGCTCATTGATATTGGCTAGAAGAGGCTGGTGCACTTTTGCCATCTATTGTATAGAATCACTGTTCTGACGTAAGGCCTTGATAGGAGCAGCTGCTGCATTTGCTCATGTAACTTATTGGCCCCAGAGTTTTCCCTGAGCATAAACAATGTGCAGTGTGTCAAAGCCTAGTCATCTTTCTCTCCTGCAGTGGAACAGGACTGTTCTTAGCCAGGCTTGCAAAGTGCTCCTGAAGAGTAGACAGAAGATCCAGGCTAGCTGGGATACATATCACCATGTAAAGGCAAACCAAGATAAACACCAGGATAAGTAGTAAAACACACAATATAGAGACACTCGCAGCAAAGCAGGGCAGTGGAGGAGACTAATCCATTAAAAGTAAAGGTGTTTGGCTTACTGGTTGCAAAAAGCAAAAGAATGTATCAAAGGCCTTTTCAAATAAATCCCTGATAAAGTGTTGAACTACTGAAGAGTGAAGTCTAATAAATGAATATATTTCATGTGCATGGATTCAAAGCACATTGTGTAGTAGCAGTATGCCTTCTTTCCCTCCTCATACTTTTCATGGTTATCTATTACAGGGATAGATATCTGTGCAATGAAAACCACTATTTGACAAGTTTCTGCTATACAACAGACAGCTTTGTGTTGTGGAAGGGTTAAGAGAAATATTTTAAGCCCCATGTGTATTCATTGGACTTTATTTTAACTGCTTAAGTCCAAAGAAGCTGTATACCAGCTTTTCTCTTCTTCTGAAAGAATGTGGTGTTGGGGAAATGGTGAAGTCGACCAGATTAGTTTGGTGTGAGAGATCCTTGGTAAATTCATGCTCCATATCCTACTTTTCAAATAAATCTGTTCTTATAGACCTGTGACTAGTGAATTGTGCAAGAGATGCCCTTTAGGAACTTCATAGGAACCTTCTTCCCTGAAAGCCTGTTCATCTATTTTTCACCATTGCCCCCCCATAACATGAAGAGGGGGAAAGACTGGTATGATGAGCTGGGAATTGATGTTTCAGGCTGAGATTTGTACCCAGTGCAAGTTTTTCTTGGAGTATGAGTAACATGTCAGCATAAATTATCATTAACTAATGCAGCATTATACCAAATGGACCTATTATGCTTCATTCTGTTTGTGGAGTGCAAAATAAATTCTCAATGATGGGACATTCTTAGGTAAAGAGGGAGTTTTAGGGAAGAAAGAAGCATGTTTTAGCTGACTTTGTTTATTTAATAGGAGATTATAAAAAATTATGATCATGGGCTAAGTTACAGCATCACACACCATCAAAATACACAAGTAACAGATCTAATTGTCACAGCCTGTATTGTACCCAGTAGTTATAGATTGTCATAATACACTTAAGTCTCACAGTGGATTTCTTAAAGTCAAACATAACAGTAAGAGGGAGAGAATCAGATGGCAGGTCAGTAAGTTTTTATTGCACATGGGCTAAATTTGAGAGTTTTGTCCCAGTACTACAATAGGGGCTGATGGTAGACAAGGAAGTCAGGGAAGGGGATAATTTATCTCCTTGTGGTATTGGTTGTATAAAGAGCATTTGTAGGTTAGGGTAGGGCCACATGCAGATCTGTAGGGATGGTAAGGCTGCAAGATGACACACTATTCCCATGTCTTATTTTGCACTGGACAGTGCAAAAAACAGCCAATAAACCCAGCACAAAGTCTGAGCAGCAATAACCTGGGACTCCAGCACTGTTCTCAGTTCCCTTGGGAATTCCATAGATTTAAAAACCAACCTTTTAAATTTCTAATAACAGCCTCATGAGCGATTATAACTGTTGATTCCAGTGGTATTACTCTGAGAGAGCCTGGAGCCCCAAGTCACAACTATTTGAAATATTTCTGACCAAAAGCATTAGGAAAGCAGTTTGTCAAAGTCTTTTTCAGTCATTTGTGCTCTGGTGTACTGAAAACAAGCTTTAGTGTACCTACAAGTCATCAGTATCTCTATGTTGCACACAATTGGGCTGAGGTGGAAGAGGCTGTCACTTAATTTTTGTCTTCACAGATAGAAGCTGTTGGTTCCTGGAGCTCATGTAGCTGATTATGAATATCCATATACCTGTTGTAAGCACAGACCTGTCACAAATTAAGTTTGTGTTACTAGTAATCTCTTGGCAAATACTGGATGCTTTTCCAAAGGTTAATTTTATTGCCTAAAAATCTTTTGTACTTTAGTGTGAGAGTTGCTAGGTGAAAATACATAGCGTGCTGCTGCCTGTAATTGTACTGCCCTGCCCATTGGAGGCACGGTTAGCTCTGCAGGACACAGCACCTGAGGCGAGAAGCGCTGGATGCAGCATGGGAGGTGAAGCCAGCCCATCTGCTCCAGCAGAGAAAAGTTGCCTACTGAAGGCAGGAGTTGAAGTCGTGGCTTGGGGATGCTTCCTTCTAGTTCCCTTCAGAAATGATCAGTCAGACCTTCCAGTTCTTAAGGTTCTGCTACTTGTCCCAAAGATCAGCTCATTATATGTGAGCCTCTTCTGAGAACATAGCCCTTTGAAAGAAGAAACACAAAGGGGGAACAAGAAGACGCTGTGCTCTTTAAATGAGGTTCCCAATATTCACTCTGACTCTCAGAAGGGTAAATTAATTTCTCATGTTCATCAAGTGGCACATTAGCTGAAAGAGGCTGCTGAGAGAGCACAGCCTAGCAGGAGCACACTGTTCCTGAGTAGGCAGAGAGTTGGGGCTTGGAGATGACTTGAAGCAATTCTGATTTCCCTTTCACAGAATCACAGAATATTAGGGGTTGGAAGGGACCTAGAAGATCATCTCGCCCAACCCCCCTGCCAGAGCAGGATCACCTAGACTGTCACACAGGAACACATCCAGGTGGGTCTTGAGTGTCTCCAGCGAAGGAGACTCCACAACCTCCCTGGGCAGCCAGGGAGGAGTCAAACCACAGGTTTACTGCTTTGCTCCTGGGTTCAGCTTTTGCCTACATTCAACAGCCTCTCTTTGGGGGTATATCATGGCAATATCCAGCAATTCAAAGGTCTGTCACAGTGAACACTCCATGATGACCTACACATCTTCAAGAAGTAATTAAAAGATTGAAGCTGACAATGACTACACTCAGACTTGAGCTGCAGATGGAAGGCATCACGCTTTATACAAAGCCTGACAAATCTCAATGAGAATTGCAAATTCAAGAAAAATCAGTTATCACCAGCTGACTAGAACAGTAAAACCTAAAGGATATTCAGTAACAGACATAACTCAGGGTGTTAGATTTTTAACCGGTTCTCTTGATGTTTGCCAGCTGCAGCAGCACATGTCCTGCTGCATCATTCATAGATGGGAGAGGTCTTGCCTGCATGACTCCTCATGCTGCCTAGGAGTGTATTTGAAAGCAGCACTGGAGTAGATATTGTGAAGGAGAGAGCCATACTGCAAGCAATCCATTTCTGTAACAGGGAAAACAGGTTCAAGCCACTGTTTCAAGCTTCTTGTGTCACCAAGAAGCTAAGGTCATTTATTATTTGTATTACAGTAGCACCTAGAGGCCCTGAGTTGCTAGAGTTTGTAGAACACTTTGCAGGAGATGTCCACTACTTCTGTGCTATATAAGATGACAAAGAGTGGGAAAGGAAGGGATAAAAGTGATCTGACTGAGGTGCTATGGAGGCTACTAGCGGAATGGAAAACAAAATTATTTCGGGATGGTTGTGCTGTCAAGCACTGAGAGAACAGCATTTCAAGGAGCTGCAGTGCCTTACCTCAGCTATAAAAAATGTCTGCTCACTTCTAACCATTCTTTGGCAGTAGTGTGATCCTACTCCACTTTATTTCAGATTGTGATGGATTAAGTCTGTCATCATGTTCTGGCTGAGGGCTGGTGGCATCTTCGTATATGCTCACTTGACTGTCTGTCATGAATTGGCCTTTCAAGTCTGAGCCCAATTCAGTGGCTGCAAAATTTACTTATAATTATTGGTTTGGAAACTTGCTTGTTCATTTCTGCCTTGATGACAGAAGACCAGAGTCTTTTCACTTCCATTTTGACAGACTGGAACCCTGACAGTTTCTTTAGTCAGAAAAATATGTATTTATTGAACACAATGTAGAAGAACCACTTCAGACATAACACCTCTGTGTAAAGTATGTACCTATGCACTTCCTGGTTAGTGTGGCCTGAAGCAGCTTGCTGCTTCTCCCATCAGGTGCAAAACTGGCATTGACCCTAGTGGGAGGTGGAATTGGGACTTAAGTGTATATTTTTATACATTTGCTACAACTCCTCTGAAATTCCACTAATATTTTAGAGTAATAATAGCTCTGGTACTGGTGAATGAGGTTTTGATGTTATAAAACTGCAGTCCCTGCCTTTCAAAAACTCTTCAAAAACGATGCAGTTTCTTTTTCCTACATGAAGTTTCAGCACCTTTATAGGCAATGTGAGCTGTAAATTCACTTATTTCCTTCTTAAAAATGCTTTAAAGGGAAATCGGACCTCAGTACATTCTGTAGCTGTTCAAAAGAGTACAAAACTGTCAGTACTACAGTTGCAAATTTATCTAAAAACCTGACAAGAATAGGAGAAAAAGGTGCAAAGTTTCCCTATTTAGCTTTAGCCACCACCAGTGCTGAATTTATCTTTGCAGCATCCTTAAGCAGTGCAGATAGAGAGCCTCAGTGTTTGTGACTTGGTAGCTTGAGTGCAAGATCCTAATGGTCATGCCAGGGTCCTGGAGAAAACTGATATTCCTGGCAAAGCCCAGAAGATAAGACCTGCAAAAAACGTTGGCCATTCTAACTTTTTTTCCCCATCATTTGCATCAGTCTCATTCAGGACAAGTTCATTAAAGGCAACTTTACAGCAATTAGCTTTCTATTTTCTAGCCATTTCACCCTTGTCTGCTTTCCTGTTCCTGACTAATGCAAAGGCAGCGGTGATAAGGAGAGCCCTAGTAATTGCCATCCCTTTGTGTGTAGTATGATGCTCCTGCTGTTAAAGACAGACAAGCATCACTTGATAAGCCCCTCACCAAGCCCTCTCTGGCTTACAGGCATTCTAGTGAAATCTTGTGCTTTTTGTCCTCCTAACAGGTATTTTCACTATGGAGTTGCTGAGTGAGGATCTTGTTCCTTACTGTTGTGAGAAGTGATAATTGGAGAAAAGGAATATTTTATTCCAGATTGATTTGTAGACCTTTCAAATGAAGATGACTGCTGGGCAGTCTGGACTTATCAGCTGTGTTACAGCTTTTCTCGAAGATAACTGAGCTGAAATCTCCTCCTAGATTGGAGACCTCTCTGCTAATGTAGCACTCTCCTGGCACACTTGTGTGTCTCTCCAGACCAGCCACACTCGATGAAAGCACATTAATGTAAATGCCAAAACATCCAGGTCCCATGTCACAAGGAGAGCAGCTGAACCTTCACTTTCATATTTTCAGTTCTGAGTCCTTTAGCCATTTAACAATCTTGTTGCTGTCTATGCTAGAGAAATTTGAAAGAATCTACCCCAACATTAGCCCATTTTTAATTAGCATTGTTGCCATAGTGACTCAGGGGGGTTATTATCATCAGCATAGCAAACTGATGGAACTGTGCAACTTCTTTTGCAGCTGGGGAATATAAAAAGTGAATCCTGGATCAAATCATGCTTCTAGGGCTGACATTTAAATCACAGTCGTTGTATGCTCAGGAAAATGACTGTCATTCCTCATGCATTCTATTTTGCTTTAAGAGGAAGATGGGGGAGGGTGTTGTAGAGAAAGAAAAAGGAAAGAGGGAAAACCAACCCATCTGAGGCATTAAGATTAATGCTAAAATGCAAAAGAGCTAAAGAAATTCAGATGCTTTGTTTAAACTAGAAAGAAGAATAGAGAAATATCTGACCCTGAAGAAGTTAGTACTGAATGTGGATTCTGCCTCCTTTTTTTTATGTGCTGAAGAGCTGGGATATTCCCAATAACCGACTTAGAAGAAATATGGAAGTGTGTAGAAAGTGGCTTCCATCCTTTATTGAGAATTCCTTTTTACTACATGAAATTGAAACGTGTGTATTTTTGATCCTGAATGTTGTCATGGTTACAGGTCTACTTAGATGCTGCTTTTGCACCCATGAAGGCAGCCGTGCTCAGTGTGTATCAGAGCAGCTGCCTGGCGGTGTGGTTTGAGGCTGGAGATGGGGGTGATCAGCCTGACCACCCAGCCTATCTTGGGCTGGGAATAACCAACACAGGAGCAGGGATTTCTGGGGATGGATTTCAGCCCCAGAAGGAAGGATGGAAATTGTGATCACACACTAAAAATGCCTACTGGATAATGCTAGTGAAATATCTACTCACTCCCCAAATATATCTAGCCTTGACTATTTATGGATAAGCTACTTTTTCACCTGGTGGTTTGATTAAAAGCCTTATTCCTGTGGATTCCAGGGCTGAGGGTTTGGTGGTTGGGTTTTTTGGGTTTGGTTAGTTTGGTGGGTTTTTTTCGGTTGGTTGGTTATGGTTTGGTTGGTTTGGTGTCTGCCATAGTCCAGAGTATTGTACAAAACAAAGCTGCATGAAGGAGAAAATGCTGGTGCTATTTCCATAATGTCAGGTCTGGTTTCGCATTTTACGGAGAATCTTGTTTGCCTGCAAGATCATGTGACAGACATACTGTAGAAGCTGTTGACTTTTCACTGGAAAATGGCAAATGAAATAGTTTTGACTGAACACATATTCCTCTCACCCTGCCACCTCCTGCCCCATGGTTTTTTCAGGTTTTTAGCCAGAGGGTTTTCAGATTTCCAAACCCATACAAAGGAAGCACTAGGAAGAAAATTATCTTCTCTCAAATGCAGACAAGCAGAAAACACCAATATTCCAAGAGGATTTTTCAATGAAAGGTTACAATTTTCTGTCAGAGGCATCTTTATTCTTTTACCGACTACGTAAAAATGTTGTGTCTTAGGTCTTGCAGCATTTCCCTCCCGCACACAAATGGAGACTCATAGGATATTAAACTTTTCATTAGTTTTAAACCAACTTTGGAGTGGATAAGAACACTTGTGAGCAAAAGACAGTGATGTATATTGTAAACAAGTGGATTTGTGCTTTTACACAATAAGCTGATGCACAAGGTCATGTAAAGGACTGAAACACCTACTCTCTTTTTACTGTATGTAGTGTCAAGTTGTCTGGATGCAGGTGTCTGTGCCAAACCCAGGACACCATACGGTCTGTAGACATGCTTTGTGTTCATGATAATTTGGAAAAAGACAAACAAACAAAACCACCAAAACTAAACAAGAAAAAAAAAAGGCAAGACTGCACAAACGAGTATTTTCTGGATGTCGTTAAAGTTTGAAGCAGTGAGTGAAGTCAGTGAATGCACACTGATACACAAGTACCATATCTCAACTCACCACCTGAAGAAGGAAAGCTGTGGGTGGAAGTAGATGGGAACAAGTGGGGTGCCCTGTTTTGATGGACAGGCTTAAGTATTACTGTAGGATCAACAGACAACAGCAGTGCAATAGTTCAGCCTCCCACTGC
The DNA here is from genome assembly GCA_024611195.1 of Ceyx melanurus. Taxonomy (NCBI): domain Eukaryota; kingdom Metazoa; phylum Chordata; class Aves; order Coraciiformes; family Alcedinidae; genus Ceyx; species Ceyx melanurus. Next base: position 33,379 of record JANHGL010024260.1, read on the forward strand.
TAACTCACATTGTCTATGGTTACAGGCTTGTCTGAGTGCCTAGTAATTAACTGGTGCAGAGGTATGAATGGGTCTGATTCCCTCATCACATACCTTGCTATGAAGTTGAAAGAGAATTGAGTCTAATAATTGGGGACAGTAATTTGTCTCAGTCACATAAATGAAAAATCTGTATCTGATTATGGTTAAAATAATAGATATCCTGAATTCCTCCCTATAAGGGGTACTGGGCCTGTGACAAATGCTTTGTGGGGCAATGAAAATGGCTTTGCCCTACTTGATAACCTCTTGGTGACTCTTCTTGTACAGCAGATGAGAGCATGGGCACCATTTGCTGCGAGTGAAATCTTTACTCTGGCTCTTCCCATCACAACTGCAGCCCCAGACTAAGAACCAAATGGAAGAAAGGCATGAAGGGTTTTCTTCATCCCTGTGTGCTGGGGGCCCTTGCAGCAGCAGCAGCAGGTTTGCATGTGGTCAAGGACCTTGACAATACATTTCCATCTACTGCAGCTTTGCAGCACAGCTTCATCATGGGCCATCCACAGAGCTGTCACTGTACTCCTCCCTGGGTGAAAGGAGTTCTGCTGCACAGGGTTCTTATCAGAGCAGTGATCAGTGAAGAGGGTGAAGGGATGTGAGTGATAGATAGCCTCTGTGGATAACTGAAAGCATGTCAGAAATAGAAGCAGCATTTAAATGGAGAGTTTTTGTGATTCTTCTCTACCTGGTGAGCCTCAGAGTTACAGGAGGCTGTCACATGGTGGAGAATTAACAATCCTGATGGTAGATGATGCCAATTTGAATTGCTTATTTGGAGTCCAGGGTAGGAGGGGTGTCCATTAGCCTGTCTCAGGGATTTCCTATGCCTGCTTCTGGATTGTCATTAAAGAAGCAATCTGAAGAAATGTGTTCAGAGCACAAATACTGGTGTATGCAAATGGGGCTGCAGGTGAGATGGTAAAGAGGACAACAGCAACTGCAAACTACTTTCTTGGAAGGCTGTGGTTTTCATGAGGACCCTGTCTGTTATCACAGAGTGTGTTCCCTTCTCCATGCTGTTCACAAGCTGCCACAGGAGGGAAAAATAGAAACTGAGCATTGTACCACAAAGCATCAGCCTCAGATCTCTTGAGACTCCCACTTCTAACAGGCATCTTTTACAGTGATGTAAAAGTTCTTCTTGTAGGTAACAAGGTCATACACTCAAACTCATTGAGTTCTAGAGGCATGACCCCTCATGTTCCTTCAGGCCTAGCTAATCCAGGAACAAGGGGAACTCCTGCCTGGGCTTCTCATCTCTACCAGGACAGAAGGTGCTCTTTGCTTCCCTGTCCCTACCACTGACAGTACCACCTTGCAGTCCCTGCAAGGATGTCTGGGAAGCTACTGAGGGAATAACATCTGTGTGAACCTCACTGTAGGAGTTAAAAGCTTCTCCAGTGTTGGAAAACTCCTTGATTCCCAGTGTTGTCCTGTTGTGTATGCCCGTGGAGATTATCTCTGGACCACTGCTTACAACAAGTGCTTGGAAGAGTCTCATGGAATGGGTTAATCTCTGCAGCCCTCAAAGGCACATTGCTTGACATCTTAAAAACTGCCTGGGGGATTTTTATGTGCAATTCTGATTAATTAAAATTAACAAATACCAATGGGCATCTAAATCCCCTATGCAATTTTGAGAGCTACAGCAATGTTCTCTGCCAGAGAGGTCTATTCAGTATTGCTCTCTTGAGCTCAGATTTTCCCTTGGGTTTGCTTGAATATTCCTTACAAGAGACTGAAGATTTCTCTGGAACAGCCCCCACTCTTTTATAGTGCTGCAGTTGCACAAAATATGAAGTGAACTGATTATATTCCAGGAGCTACACGATACCGCATGTCAGATCCAAAGTGAACTGACCTTTCCGCTCCCAGGTGGACAGCTTTGACCTTTTGTGATACTGATGAGGAGCATGGAAGAAATCATGAGTGGGGGAAGTCGTGCTTTATTAACATAGACAGAGCACAAAGCACTCATCATCTAAAGACCTGCCTCTAGGTGATGGGACATGATAAAGAAAATGAAGATGTGTGTTCATGTTGAGCTCTCATTATATCACTAATGGGAACAGGACAGCAGAGCTATGAGGACAGCAGAGATGCAGGATGGGGAAATATGCTTTGCTGTAGAGGCTTTCTTGTGATGACATTTACAGCAACAGCAGACCAGGTTCCTACTGGCTCAAAGCCTCTTTGTAATGCTATTTTACAGAAGCAGTATTATTTGACAGAGGAAGGTGGAAAGTCTTGGTAGTGGCAGCAACACCAGTTGAGTTTGGTAGGTTTAGTGTTGCTACAAGGTACCAAGAAACTGTTAATGAATAGGGATATTTTTGGGGGCATCTGTTTTTTGTCACAGTAACTGCAAGGCACAGACACTCCCCTTTGCAGGTCTGGGGGGAGGAGGGGAGTAGGAAGGGTTTTTCTTGCACAGCAAACATAGCTTCAGAAAGTGTGGGGGCTGGTGGGAGGAGAGGAAGGGTGGGGGAGAGCAAGCAAGCATGTATTATATTCCAACTGTTTCCACGGTGACATTTCATAATCACAACTCCTAGGGGAAAATGCTTCATTGCAAAAGCTGGAGGAGGCAGGATGGTTTTGTGGATGGAGCCAGAGACATAGCTCTCCCAGCACCTGCAGCTCACCATCCAGAGGACTTGGAAGGAAAGGCCAGCTAAACTCAGGGGCTGTAGTGCAAGCCCTGTGCAAAGGATTGAAATGCATAGCAGTCATCATTGCCTTCCTTTTAATTCAAGTTTCAACTTACAAATAAAAACTATGTTATTACACTGAATAGGAAGTCTAAACATCTTCTTAGCAGGAATAAGGAAATACATAAAATACATATAAAATATAAATACATATACTGTATAGATATAATATATAAATATTAGCTGTCTATATAATATATAGATAGAATATAGAATATAGAAAATAGCACCTAAGTTCTATGTAGCAAAGCATAGTCAAAGGAAACCAAAAGCAACCTGTAGTTAATTAATTAGGTCACTAGGTCTTTGCATTCCACATTGTCTCTCTCTTTACTCTCAGTCCTGGAGCTGTAGCATGTAAGCAATCTCTGAGCAGATGGAAACCTGTCTTTTCATCACTAGGGCAGGTTGCACATTGTCCAGAAAAAAAAACGGTGCTTTGCTAGCAGTGAGTCTCACATATCAACTAGTGGCATATCATTCATTTTACAAAGCAGCACCATATTCACCTGAATCTCTTCCAAATGTCTGTGGTTCCCTGTGTTGTTTTAGGCAGGGTACCACTTGCCATCATGCTGCTACAGATGGCAATAGCTTTTGGGGACTTTACTACGAGACGTGGGCAGGGGAGGCAAGGGCTGTGACAAGTACTCAAGGCTTTAATACTTGGAGACTTTTCTTTAGTTCCCACAGTGCAGAGAGCTGCCCCAAGGATTCCAGTCCCAAATCACCTAGAGGCTCTCTGAGTTTAAGCAAATTACTTCATCTGCCAATATCTTGGATAAGATTAAATGCTCTTTTTCTTATATCACTGGCCATGGTAGCTGGATGATCAAAGCTTTCAGTGGGCTAGGTGTCATGGTGCTGTAGGTTGAATGATGCTGATTCAGCAGTGCTTAACAGAAGCATTAGGCTCCTTGAGCAACATGATTCAGTGGAGCTGCTCAATGGTCCTGGACTGTATCTGAAGTATACTTAGATGTCTGTAATTTCTAAAGCAATTATTGAACCTTTATATTCCTGAAAATCTTATTCATTAAAGAGTGGAATTTTCTTGGTGACTGAAGCTTCACAGTCTGTAGGGCTACCAGGAACTCTGTTTTCATCTGATTTGCACTCACTCTAATGGCAGGTGTTGTTAAACCAGGTTGCAAACTTTGTAGTGCGCTGGGTGACTTGGCATTTGTGTGCTGTTCTTTCTGTCTGGATCTGTTGTTTGGAGTACAAAAGAAGTCTAGCTTTTTGTTTGTAATACAGCACTTATCTGTGCTCATGATGTACAGACAGTCTTGGGCAAAAATCTTGATGAGCACAGAAAGTCTCTGAATGTGAGACACCTCCACAAACACACAGTATAACAGTCTGTATAATCTTTCTTATCTCTCCCAGCATGGAAAAGGGGCAATTCTTTCAAGGCATTTGTTTCAGCATTTGTTTCCTTAGTTCTCTGTTATTTCAGTGGTATCTAAAGAATGAAGAGGAGAAATTCTAGATAACCTACAGATCCTCATCCACCCACTAAACTTGGCAGCTCTTTCCTGAATACAACAACCTAACAGCAACAGCTCAGCTGAAGACCTTGCTATTGAGAGGCAAAAAATACAGTTCCCTTGTACTAGCCTATTACACAAGGAAGAACAGCTGGTGTTGCCGAATGTGTTCCCTTCCCCCTTCAATGACATATCTGCAGAGCAGGCAGCAATGTTCTCTGGCAGGTCCTAGTGATTGGCCACACCATGGAAAGCTTCAATTCTCCAACAAAAGAAAAAAGCTGGGACATCCCACTGCTTTGGGCCTCTGCCACACATTTGTAGAAAATGACTTTGTGGAACGTAAAGAATGTTTTTGGAGCTATAGAAGAGGATCAAGGAGTGATCCTCAGCATCTGACAGAGTGCCTCTAGGGCAGGTAGTACTTTGACTACCTGGAGCTCCCTATTCCCTTTTCATCCTTTCTTTCAGCTAAGTGGTGCCAGTCTTTTAATTCTTCTTTTTCCAACTCCAATGGTTTTTGTGTCCCATCCTGAAGCCTTTCTGCTTTTTCTCTGTGCTTTTTTCAAGAATGGGTGGGTGTTGGTTTTCCTATTTATCTAGACACTCTGCAAATCTCAGTTTACTCCTCTTCTTAACTAAACCAAAAGTATTTTGCTTTCACATCCATTCAGGATTTAAGCAACCTTTCTTATAAAATTACATAATGGTCTTTCATATCACAATTACTTCCTTTTAATGGTATTTTGAGAGTTCAGGTTATTTGTGCAGGGTCCACATGTGCAAATAAGGAATATCTCTCCCTGTAGACTTTTCATGGGTGTCTATCTCCAGTTATTAGCACTTGTGAAATGCAACCCATTTAATACATAGACTGATAATGTGTGAGATACAAAGGTATGATCTAGATGGAGACAAACAGGGTGGGATTTTGCATTACTGTGAGATTTGGTCCAACATAGCAATTCCTATTTCTCTCCAGGAAAATAATGGGTTGCAATTAAGGAATATGGGGAAGTGATGTGAATATCTGTATTGATATCTGCAGAAACTAGTGACAGAAAGACACTGATAATTCTGCTGTTGTGGGTTTTTTTTAGGTTTTCTCTTTTGTGCATAGACTTCCCCCTTCCCAGATGGAAACAGGCAGTCTGCTACATTAGGATGTGATGCAAGAACTGGAAATTGATACTTTTCTTGACTCAGTTACTCTAGTTTGGAGATTTGATTCCCTTGATTATTAGAAAGGCCAGGATCACCCACCCTAAAGCACAGCCCACATCTTTGTTTGTCTCACACATTAGCAAAGCAGCCTGGGAAACACTGAGCCAGCTGGTAATGATGGGCTCTTTGCAAGGCTGTTTGAATTGAAGCAATTGCTGCTGTTGCTTTTTGGTTTTTGGTTTGTTTTTGTTTTTTTCTTCTTCCTGAATCAGCATCCTTTTATCTTCCTTATTTCACATTTGTTTTCTGCACATCTTGGGTTTGATGCCAGAGATTGAAAATGAGAGTTGATTCATATATCAATATTAAACTGCATAATCACCTCAATCATTATTTTAATTCATCCGGATCATCCACAATATTTCAGGAACTTTGAGTGAAAGAAAACTTTGTCATGTTTATGAACATTTGACTGAACTATTGATAACCAGACATTCTGATTTAGGTTGCATCCCCTGTGTCTTGCTCTTCACAGTAAATAATCCTCTTACCATATATTTTCAACTGTTCTTTTAATACTTACATTTTATTTGGTTTTCCATTCAACAAGAAAATAACACAACAGCACAATCTGTGGTAATAATCTGGGGTTTATTATATTCTCAAACAACAGTAGACCTACTGTAACTATTGTATTACCAATAATTTTTGCTTCCTCTGGTGAGGCTTCTGAGAAACAGAAGGTGTTTTAATAACAAACATGGATCCACCGACAACTCTGATTTATGTTTATGACTCAGCAAAGAATGTAAACTGAGACTAGGGCACAGAGTATTTCCATAACTAGTTATAAATCACCCATTCACCAGGAAAAAAAATAAAATATAGCTCACAGCCTCCCTTCTGAGAAAGAGAGTGTTTTGGGGGTTGCAGGTAGCAGTCTTCTTTCACAGAGGTCAGTAAAGGGTTCAGCTGGGATTCATCAGTGTTTCCATGAGTGCTCATGTAGACATTGATCCAGCACAGAATTGTTTTTAACATTGTCTGTCTGAACTGTCCCTAGTTGAGCGTGTCAGGTCCATTTGATGGAAGCAAGCCTGTCATCAGCAGGCCAAACATGTGTTTAGACAAACAACTCTTGGAAACAGGTGCAGACCTGAATTTGCAGCATTTTATACTTGTATTCAATTTGGATTGAGTGCACAGGTTACATCCTTACCTGACTCCAGGAAAGCTTTTGGTCCTTTTGTGCCAAAGGTTCCCCATCTACCTACACTAGGCAGCAGCAAATCCCAGCTGATGGGAGACCACTGACCTCTCCATACTTATTGTACCCCATGGGTGTGCTGAGCCAAAGTGTGGTATCTATTTGTCAGCTGCTGCTTATGAATTTTCAGCTGAAGGGTGCGTAGTGTTTTCGGCACCACTGTGATTGACAGGTTTATCTTCCAGTCCATTTACTTACTTAATTATCCCACAGTGAGTAAGAAGTCATTTCTTATAAATATGGTAATAAGCCGATCAGGATGACAACAGCACATTCTTGTACAGTTCATGGAAAAAGCTGGTGTTCCCATTTCAGTTCACATCAGGCTTTCCCCCATCAGCACTCAGTAAATTAAGGAACAGTCTCTGGTGACCTTAAAATATTAGACCCCGGATGTTTGGCATCAGTCAGGACCTGATTGGAGTTATCATCATCTTGAGTGTTGCCCCTGTCCCACATCTTCACATTTTAACACATACTGGAAAAGGATGAAGCTCATGTTTTCTTTAACCTCTCTGACTTGCTTCTGGGATGTCAAAGTTTTTCATCTGACAACTCCAGCTGCCACATAAAGGAAAGAGTGTCCATAGACACTATGGACCTGACCCCTTGATGGGGGACACACATTTTTTCCACGTGATACCAAGTATTGTTGAGGCTATTTTTGTAAAGGAGAATCTAAGAAACATTATTCATAGGATCACAGGATGCCAGGGATTGGAAAGAACTATGGAGATCATAGAGTCCAACCCTGTCTGCCAAATCAGGGCCATATACTGTAATGTAATCTAGCACAGGTCACACAGGAGCACAGCCAGGCAGGTTTTGAAAATCTCCAGAGAAGGAGACTCCACAACCTCTCTGAGGAGCCCATTCCAGTCGTAAATGATGTTTATTTCAGTGGTGTAAATAATACCTTCCAGATTTAAGACTGAAGCGAGCACCTGATGTAGAAAACTATGTAGGAACACATGGAAATGACCATAAAGAGCCTGAAGTCCCACTGTTTCTCTTTCAGTAGGAATTTTCTGGGTGAGGCTGAATAAAGGACTAAGGACTTGGCTCCCCCTCCATGAAGGTCTGAAATGCCTGTGTGGGCTGAAACCTGCTTTTGAAAACAGTATCCTGCCCCTCCACTGCAGCTTCACATGCCAGCAAACAGCCTTGAGCTGTGCCACCTGCTCCTGTCTGGGTGATCCTGCCAGTGTGTGTGTGCGTGCAGCACACGTACGGTTTTCAACCATGTCTATCAGTGTCATTTTCGCGCGGGTGGCACCAGTGACTGTGCATATGTTTGCTGGGTGTAGGCGTGCCAAGGGCTATCTGCACACATGCTTCCTGGTACGTCGGTGCTGTGAATGGAGAGAACTATCTCGCCCATCTTCCTTTTTGCTCACTTCAAAATCTTCCTCATTTTGAATTTCTGGAGTCTATTATCTGAGCACCTGCACTGTGATCATTCCTTAAGAGGTGCATTATCCAAAATAACAAAACTGAGGTGAACAAGGCAGGGAGAGAAATGCATGTGACTCCATTAGCATTTGTTTATGTCAAGGCTCTGCAAAACCCATATGAGTCTGTGTTTGGAGTTTATTTAAATTAATCACTATAATTACATTTTGCTCTTTATCAAAAGCCTCCCATAGAGATTGTCCAGCTAGAAAATAAAAGGAATTTCAGAAATAGTAGTATTTCAATAGCTTCTTTAAAGACATTCAGGACCATCATGTAAAACACAGTGGGCACTGAGGGAAATAATTCTGCTGGGAGTTCGGACAGATGCCGAGTTCTGTTGATTTCCTCATTTTTCAAGACTGGAGGCTTCTGCATGTGAATGAGTCCTTTGTCTTTCCAAGGCTTCTGGTACAGAAATATATGTGCTGCAACAACCACTTATTTTATATCCTGCAAAAAAAAGCTCTGATAATGAAGGCAGACCATTCTGCTTGTGTGGACAACTTCATGTCATGTGAAACAGAGCAGAGGAGAAGGTGGCAGACAACATTCTCAGAGACAGTGTTCTCTGGTGCACAAAAAAACCTTAGAGCTGAAATGAGTGAGAACAGAGGTTCTCACCCAGGACAACAAGGTTAGCTCCAGGCAGAGTACTACGAGAACAGTTGCTCTGATGTATTTTCTTTTCTTTTTTTTTTTTAATATGTCTAGCAAAGATCTAAAGTGAAACAGCTACACTGTTAAAATACCTTTAAAGCATTTTGTACTTTAAAATGGATAGCTGTTTGGTTATAGACATATATTTATCTTTACACTCAATTGCATGGATTAGTCCCACCTGTGTCTTTAGAGCCCTTTGAGACAAAATACCAGTCTTGAAAACTTCACTCCCTGATACTTTTAATTGTCCCTGGTTAAGATGACACTTCGCAATATACTTATATGCTCTATTGAATTATTTTCTGTTTTCTGAAATGTGAAAGGAGGAACAAGTTCCTTCAGCTCTTTGTAGAAATCAAGATAAATCAGTTGGGCTCTTCTCTTGGAAGGCTGGTGGATTGATCTGTCTTTCTGTTGTGACCACTTCTGTGACATCTAAGAGCTTCATCAATTTTCCAAGACTTCATTTTGTGTTTAGACAGAAGTTTGGAAGCTGCATGGCTTTGATGTTGTTTTAAGGAATCTTCAGAGTAGTGAGAGTTAATCCCTAACATCCCTGTGCTAACAAACTCTGAATAAAATTCTATTATCTATAGGGAAAAAGGAAATGAATACCTTCTTAAAATAATTATCTTACTACTACTTATCTTGTTACACTGTGGTAAGGTTCTCCTTGTTAAACCACCTGCATTTTGAGAGCTTTATAGATAATAGCAGCATTATTAATTAATGTGACTGCAAGCTTTCTGTGAGCCATTATAATATTTTATTGTTATGGCTACTCTTATTGTCAGAGAGGCTGTTTGGGAGTTTTGAAAATGTGCTAGCATCTTTCTGTTGTGCTGGTTATCCTTCAGTGCCTTTCTTCAGATTATAAATGCAGCTGTTTCTATTAAATTCTGAATGGAAGGCAAGAGTCCATGAAACCTATCAGCAGGTTATTTTAGCCTCAAATCAGTATTGCTTAAATTATACAAGGAGTGAGATGGAAGGCTGATGAAGGTGCTACCTATGAACAGCAAATGAAATTTGTTATGCTTGAATATGACTTTAGGATGTTGATTACCCAGGCATTGAGATGGGGTAGGAGCATCCTTTGGCCACCTGTAACTAACTCCTAAGTGCCTGACCAATTGGTCTAATGAATCTGCAGTCTCTAACACACAGTCAGAGGTGCCCTGCTTGAGTGTTATTTGAAGAAAAAAAACCAAACCCATTCTAGAATGATGTTTTATTGCTTGCTGTAAGGAAGATGGAAATCTTCAGGGTTGTTGGTTTTTTTTCAGTGTAACTCTACACACAATCCTTGTAAGAGGCCACAAAGTTGCAGGCATCAAAAAACGCGTGCAACTCCTTTCTGATGCAAAGTATTAGAATATGGTGCTGAGATACAATAACTCCTCTAGCGTTTGTGGGTGTTTAAGAATTTTGTCATCCCAGAAGTCACAGTGAAATCCATAAAACTGTCTAGGAAGAGGTTAACTACCCCAAATTCTTATTTGCAGCAATAAAATGAAGGCTTGTGAAAGAATCATGGTGCACTTTCTTCTACCCAGAGCCTGTGTCCATACCCAGATGAGAGATTATTGACAAGTTTGGATTTGGAGAGGGTGAATGACCATGTATGATGCTGCTCTATCTATGGACTCTGTCATAGCTGCTGGGAAGAGCTGTATGTGGAAAAAAATCTCCTTCAGAGGAAGTAGAGGTCCTGCCAGCAAAAACATACTACTAGTTCTGCTTTCAATAGTATATATTTAAGAAAAAGGCTTGAGGATATAAAGAGTCGTGTTTTTCCTGTATCATGAAGTTACAGCACACATGGGCCCTCTGACCAATAGGGAACATCTCTATGTTATGACAGGCTTTGTAGGCTTTAATCACATCCCATTTTGGTTGTCCCACTCTACAGAGTCCTCATCTGCCCAACTACTTCTTACGAAGGAGCAATTTCTGACCTTTAAACATTGAGTACCAATGATGCTCTTGTATTTTAAACACATGCTTTTGAAGATGGGTAAGGGGCATCCTACACCAAACCAGGGCACTGGGCATCTGAGTCCTATTTCTAACTCTGCCATAAACATTTTTTTTTTTTTGGTTCTGTTTCTTCTCTACTATCTACCCCTCCTGTGTGTTAAGGCTGCAAATGATAAGGGCAGAATCTATGTGCCTGGATATGGATACTGGGGTTCTGACAAAAGAGACCCCCAAATGTCTTTCAGAGGGGAATGGGGGAATTTCCTTTCTGAGATGGTTATGGCTCTGTGCTCACAGCAGTTCTTCCTCAAATATTTCTAAAGTCCAAGTTTTTCCAAGGAAATGGGTTTTATTGTTGTTGTTTCTATTTATTTTTCCCCTCTTTTTTTTTGAGAAAAGCTGCTTATGGTCAAATAAGTTTCAACCTCACTAGAACTGACACAAAACAGCTCCTGTAATGACCCAGGATAAAATAGACCCTTAATTTCAAAAAGCTGCCTTATCTTCTGGTGCTGGTGAGTAGATTCCTCCACATTATGCACAGGAGTGAAAAGCCTCATAATTTAATGGTAGGTAGGAAAAATCAAAGAGAAATGAGGTGGTGGTGTGTGTGGGGGGGTCCTTTTGTCATTCTTCAAGATCTCTTGTCTGTTGCTCTGAAATCCTTCCTTCCAAGGCACGTGTGTAGGATACAACCCTCTGTTATCCTAATGAGCCAGGCTGTAGAGACAGATCTGTTCAACGCCTGGACCCAGGGGTGATAGCCCAGGTTAGGAAGAGATGGAACAGAGGCAGAGGAGTTTAAGCCCTTTCTCTAGAGGAGTTTGCCACCTACTGATTTACAGGTTCCTTCCAGCTAATGACAAGAGAAGCTGAGGGGGAAAGACGGGAATTTAGGGGCAGGTGGGAATAGCCCTTAGAGACCCGAGCCACTACCTCCAGGCGGGAGGGATGCAGTACACAGCTGTTGAGCTCCAACTGGGATAAGAAATGAGCTGGGTAGCAGCGCCTTGGTGCGTGCGTGTGTGTATTATGTGTGGCGGGGGAGGGATGTGGCTGAGGAGCGGGCTCTCTTTCGTGCTTTCCTTCTCCCGGGGCTCAGTTAATCCCGCTGCCAGGCGGTGTTGAGCAGCAGTCTCAGCGCTGGATTCCGAGTGAGGGGGACGCGCAGCCCTGAAGGCGCAGCGGAGGGGAGGCGAGAGAGGCAGCTAAAGAGAGACGAGCGGGGAAAAATAAAATCTATGCTTGGAGCTGGGCTTCTTTTTCGCCAATGCAAAAAGGAATATGCAGCACATTTTTGCCTTCTTCTGCACCAGTTTCCTAGGGGCGGTGTTAGGGGCCAATTTCCCCAACAATATCCAGATAGGTGAGTGCGGAGCTCGGGGCCGTTTGCTAGTGACGTTCCGCGGCAAGTGGATTGGGGTGGAGAGGGGGCGGTGGGGGAAAAACTGACCCGTTCGTTTGTTTGGAAAGGTAAAATGTGTGTGTGTGTGTGTGTGTGTGTGTGTGTGTGTGTGTGTGTGTGTGTGTGAGAGAGAGAGAGAGAGAACACAAGGGAGTCTACCGCAACGGCTGGATTCGTGCATTGCTACCAGTTTTGCGAGAGCAGAGCTGTATCAATTTGGCCCTGGGGGAGGGGAAAATTGGGAATCAATGCCTACACATACCCCAATACGGAGACAGAAAAGTGCCTCTGAAATGGAGGAAACATTAAAAAAAAAAATAAAAAATAAATCTGTTCCTTGCTCTGAGAAAAGCCTGGGCTGCCATTGTGTGTTGCTTCATTTGCAAAATCAGTGTTTGCATTATACATTTTTGTGAGAATGCTCTCATCTGTAGGTAACTGGGACGAGAGGTAACAAGCAGGCGCTCTCTGTTGTTGTTGTTAAAGAATAAGGGCAGAGCTATTGAAGGAAGATTTTGCATTGAAGTCTCTTTTCATTTCATGCTACTTGCTTCCCCAGTGCACCAGCAGCGCCTGTTTGATTCCTTTCTGTAACTTCTCAGGGCTCAGTTCCTCCCTCCTGTCCCCAGGTTTATTATTACTCCCCCATTGATCTTTATTGATGATGGTTTGTTACCTAGCCTGAAATTCTTTTCCCTTGCATGCTGGTTTTCTTTCCCGCCTCCCTTCTCTTTACAATGCCAATCGATTGTTAATCCACCAAGTTAGGCAACTCCTGCCTGAGTCCAGCTGCACAATCCATCCTTTTATTGCTGTTGATACTGCATCCCTGTCTCTCTCCCTTCCTACCTCACCTTTACCACAAATTTGTGCATCATAGTTTTTTTCCCTTTCGACAAACACACATAATAGCTTAACTTGGCTACAAGCATCTTATTCCTCTGACACCCTTGATTAGGCTGGGAAGTGGAAGGAACGGAGGATTGGGGATATTCGTGCACAAATAGTCCTTTCCACACAAGGAGATGCCTGCTGTACTAAAGATGTGCAAAGTGCCGTTGATAGCAGGTTCTTGCACGTTCATTTCTTCCCTAAGCCACCTGCCCTGGAAGAGTGGGCACTGATACTTTCTGATGCTTTATTTTAATTCTGTATTGTTGCTAAGTGCTTTGTTTCTCTAGTTGTAAAACACCAATAGGAGTGCTCACTTTAAATATGTCTGGTTTACAAAGCAGTCTGAATTTAATAGCATATTTCTAGAGGCTGGGAAGGGATCTGCTGCAAGCCAAGTTCCCTGCTAGGGGAGCAGCAGGAAACTTTTCTTAGGCTGGGGTTATTGCAGCACATTTTCCAGGTCCATGGGGGAAGATAGGCTCTGAGCCTGGGTCCAGCTTGGTCCCAGTTCCTGTAGTTTTGCTCAGATTAATCCCTTTGAGAGTCAAGCTTTTGATCTCCTGCACCCTGAGTTTGGTGATTTTTCAGCTGTGTAAATTTAAGGGGTTTCCATGCAGCAGACTTTCAGTAGCAGCAGTTGTTTGGTCATGGGTACCATGTCTCTCTGGCTCAGGCAGCCTTGTCCCCTTCTATCCTGCTATGTCCGTCAAGTCAGGCTCAGTTGGTTTGCCCTATACCCAGAGTCCTACAGGACTACTATGTGGGGGCATCCCTGCACACCTTCTTGAGCAAACCCCTTCTCTTAGTCATCAGCATTTAAACTGAGCCTAATTACAAGTGAGAGGAGGATGACTCTCATTTCTCCATTATAAGGGTAACATTGACAGCAAGCACTTCCATTTCTTTTCCTTAAAGTTATGGGTGGTGAGGAGGTTGGTGGTTTACCCTGTGGTTTATCCCAACCCTACATGCTGCTGAACCCAGAGATGCTTCAGAGCTCCTATATGTGATCCAGGCGTTACATAATGAACAGATTGGAAAGGTTTTCTGCTCCCAGCTTGTCCGCAGTGGGCACAAACTCCCTCCAGCTCTTGCATGCTGGAGGGTTTGAGAATGTAGAGGCATTCCCTGGGCTGGGGAGCAGGAGCCTCTGCTTACAGGAGTATTTTGGACTAAAGAGGTTGTAAATATGGGTATGTTTAAGACTTTACTTCTCGTTGCTCTGTTTTTCTCCCCAGGGGGGTTATTTCCTAATCAACAGTCCCAGGAACATGCGGCTTTTAGGTTTGCATTGTCTCAGCTCACTGAACCCCCTAAGCTCCTTCCCCAGATCGACATTGTGAACATTAGCGACAGCTTTGAAATGACATACACCTGTAAGTAGTGGCATTTGCCACATTTTCTCTTACTTTAGTTTCTTTATTCCTGACTGTGTTGGTGTTTTTGTGTCTTAAGTCTTGCTTCAAATGTGCAACTTGCCTTTAGAGTCCAAGTAAGAAAGCACCAAACACATATGCAAATGATTTCTGAATCATTTTAGTTTATGTCAAGATATAGAGGTGAGGTAGTATTGCACTTAGTAATCATTTTCCCTTTCATTGCTTCCAAAGTGGTGTAAAACCCCAAACAGTTCATTTCTTCTTGTTTCTCTCATCTCTGCCCAGCTGATCATGTTGTGGTTTCATTCCCATATTTGCTATAGCCACGATGTATAGCAAAGACAACCCTTTCCACCTATGGGGTGCACAGAAGTCTCTGTTTAGTGTGAACAACTTCTTCAGCCCCAGTTTAGCTATCTGTTCTTGTAATTTAAGAAAGACTTAGCAGAAAAAAAGCAGCTTGGTGCAAGTAGAGTCCAGATTTACAATAAAGTGTATGCCTAATAATGACAGAGAGCTAAGAGTTCTAGTTTAAAGAACTGGTGAAATAATTGGCTCTAAGAACAAGTATTAAAGATGGAATTCACACTGCAGAGTTGATCCAAGGTGTATCTGCACCCTGTTATAAAGATCAGTGTGAGCTGTGCAGTTCTTGATATATGATACAGTTGGGAATAAAAAAAATCTGGTTTGCCAGGTAATGCCAAGATTAGCAGCAACAAATAAGACTAGAAGTGAACCAGAGGTAAACAAAACCTTTAACACAGCCCTGTGTTTGCAGCAGGGGCTGTTGCAGCATTTGCTTCCCTTGGAGTGATGGCATGGTGCTGTGCACAAGGGACTTGTGTCGTCAGGATAGGATGCGCAAAGAATTTCTCAGTTTAACCTCGTGTCAGACACTGCTTTGACTTTCTGAGCCTGTGTGTGTGTACAAGGACTGTCAGGAGGGACTGGGAGAACCCTTGCCTTTGCAGAACCTGTGGGATTGTTGTTGACTCATGTCTGTAGTATCCTTTTGATTCACTGAAACACCCTCTCTGCAGTTTAGTCATGTGGAGAGAGGGATAGAGGTGGACACAAACTGTTCTCGCTGATAAGACAATTGCAGAAGGGGAAAAATGCTTTCCTGCAAAAAGAACCAGGAATGCACAAGAGGAGACTTAATAAGGCTCTTTGATGTCCCTCTTCACCCCTCAAAGTTTTGATTGTTGTTATTGCCTCCCCCCACCTCCCTTGAAGGATTTGCAATTACAAGATTGCAGGAATTTCCTGGCCCATATTATATAGGAAAGAGAAATTGCGGTTTGGCCACACTTTCAGTGGAGTGTCTAATGACACATCTAGAGATTTTTCTATTTTACCTTAATATCCCTCTATTTGCCAACTACAAGGTCTCCATCAAGGAAGAGCAATATTTTGGCTCAATCCAATGGCGCTTCCTTGGCAGGAAAGTGAGACAAATAGAAGATGAAAGACAGATCATGTATTTATCAAGGGAAAGCGGCACCCATCTGGGGTAGAGTTGCTGACTGTGGCTGGGGTTGAGCTATTTCTGTGCTGATAGCAGGAAGAAAACAGAAACTCTACAAATACCACTGGAATAAATTTTCCATCTGTGCAGTTTTCCCTCCCTTTCTACACTTGCCACTATTGGTTTTGTTTACAGCTTTAAGGTTGATAGCAAGACCACAATACTAATTATGCTTCAGAAATCTGTCATTAGTAACATCGGGGTGGGGAGTGGTCTCACAAGCTGAATGGAAGAAAGACAACCTCCCAAAAGATGTTCTATTTGAGCTCTATATAGGGCACACTGTCCTAGATCAGGCCAGCAGAGTACTCCACATAGTCCAACTTAACTTGTCCTCATTTTTCTTTTCTTATCCTTAAAAACTTCATAAGTTCTTCCAGACTATGGAAAGCAGCATTTTTTTGTAAGCGCTAAAGCTGTTATTCCATCTCCCTGGGGATGGGGGGGGGGGGGGGGGGGGGCGGGGGGGGGGGGGGGAAAGGAACCCAAAACCCAAAAAACAA